>JAMLFT010005541.1:0-17410 GCA_026544285.1 Pachyrhizus erosus
AAATAACAAAGATAATAATAATAATAATAATAATAATAATAATAATAATAATAATAATAATAATAATAATAATAAATGGATCAATAATTTTGATTTATAGGTCAAAATATTTAAAAATTAAAATTCATGACTCAACTCATATATAGATGAGTTTAGTTGGATTTAACAATAACACTAAAAAAATTTCAATCCAAAATACTTAAATCGATTTGCGCCAAATTAAATTTATGAATGACCTGTATTCATAAACAATCTTATTTAAAAAGAAATTAAAATTTTCAATATGAAAAAAAAAACTCATAATAAAATTCTATAATATATAAATATTGAACAATCAATATTATAATACTAAGATTCACTATGATATCACACATTGGCCATTTCAATATCATAATTTATTTGTCTATTCTCAGTGCAAAAGAATCGCTTCTAAAACTAGTTCATGAAGACAAAGACTATGAACTTTAAGAATATCAACCTCTTCAAATGGTTTACAATTAATGTCAAATGTAGAATAAATTATACTCAATACTCACGGTGACAAATTTGGAAAATCAAGAATAAAGAGCCTGATATGTTGTTGGCCACTCATCGTTACTGGACCCGAACAAAACACATAACAATAATGTGAATGAAAGCGAGTAGGATGAAAAGAAAAACTCGATTTTTTAAAATTTTCGGTAAAAGATAATGTTTTTATTTATTAGACCCGAGGTACGACCCAATACAAACTCAAATAATGTTTATGGGTTTGTTTGTTTAATCTTATTTATTAAAAAAATATTTTTTAATAAAATGAACAATTTTCTATTTTTTATGTTTGTCTAAATTATTATTATTTTTAAATAATTTTCTTACTTTTTCTAAAAAAAACAAGAGTTACCTGCTTATAAAAAATCACTTTTTTAAAAAGAGCATTTTTTAAAATTAATTTTTATTTTGTTTTAAACAAACTAATCCTACATGTACTCAAATTAAGTGCTTAATTTTTTTTTGGGAGAAATTCAATCAATTTTTTCTGGGTGAAATATTTTTTGCATGTGCTGTGAAACGTACCTACAAATACCAAACACGTACCACATACATTTACGTACCCAATACATATAGCATAACTTAACTTCAATAAATCAGTAATACTCAAACTAAGGCAAAGAAAAGAGATGGCCAAGGAGGTCTTAAACTTTGTTTTGTATCACCAGAATTTAGGTCTTTGTGTGCCATTCCCAGCATAACTATTGACTGAGGTTTATACTAATATTTTTGAACCTCGCCCTTGGCAACATATTGCAATATAGTTTCCAGCAAGAGAAATAATTTACAATGACGAGGATGTGGTATTTGAGACGGATATTGTACCTATTCAAGATGGAGATATAAATTGTTATGGCCATTTTAAAATCAAGAGTATTCAGCTAATATTCATAATTAATAGCATTGCATACAACGGATTCTTTGCAAATTCCAAACCCTGTTATTATGATTTCAAGTTATTTGTCTTATAGAATATGAAAAGACTTTATGCAATTGCATGTCATTGAGGTTTGGAGTTTTAAGTTTGGCAGATAATAATATAAACAAAGCCTAAGGCCATCATTAGGGGTTTAAGACTGATACTTAAGATTGGTATCCAGCTTACTATTTTGATTGAAGCTTGTGGTAAGATGCTCAAGAAATAACAATTAGTATGAGAAAGGGAAAATAAAAAAAGTGATGATCTGTGTATCACGTGTATATACATGACACATATTATGAATTTAGCTTTTCCATTTCCCCCCTACCTATTCCTTCAGTTGAGTTATAGTCCATAACCTTCAATTATATCAGATAGGTTAAGCACTTCACAAAATCATGACAACCATTCTGTTCTTTTACTCCATCAGTCATTGCAGTCTATGTAGGCAGTATATATGTCCCCATTTGAATTTACGATTTTCAAACATATCCAACTATAGAAAAAAAAAATCATGCGTAAATCCATTTTTTTAAGAAGCTATTAATTTCTTTTCCCTCTCAAACTAAATTAATCTAAATAGAGAACTACTGTGTAATATGAAAGTCAGACGTACAAAAACACGAAAAGCTAACGTGGAACATTGCCTTTTAATTTTTTTTATTAATGATTAAAAAGTTAGAAAAATATAAAATAAGATTTAATGAAAATCACCAGTTCATGGGTTTTATACGAAAATTGATTTGTAAAAAAAAAATAGCATTTTTCATCTAAATATGGGCTTACGTTAAGGTTTAAATTAGCTTATTTTCAGGCTAAAAGATGTTTTTTTTATTAAACTTGTTAAGAAACTTTATTCTTCTTTTTTATTGGAAAATTCTTACCGAAGATGCACTTAGGGGGTAAGCTATGAGAATATAGACAAACTCGTTTGCATGTTAATTGGGTTTCAAAATTACTAAGGAAACAGATGGGCTTTATTTGGGTACTTTGACACTTTCATGAAGGTCCATGACTCCATGCTAATGGATTAGACAGGCATCATTCATGTCCTATTTTTTCGTCCTGAAAAAAGGTCTCTAATCTCTACAAGAATATGTTGTTCATTTGCCACATGTTAACCAATATACAATTGATATGTGAACTATCAATACTCAGCTGTTTAGCCTGGAATTTATCCATATTGAATCTATTTGGAAGAAAAAAAGAAGCAAAAGAACAAGTAATTGCTACTCCCATTCTCCTTTATGCATATGCTATTTTTTATCATCCAAACTTTGTTTCAGTTTATCGATTGTAGAATTATATAATTTGGATTAATGCTGTGGGTGAGGTGATATTTAAGAGAAATTATAAGATCGATCAAATTTGTTTATTTATTAATTTAACGTTTGAGATACTTTATTTCAGTTATAAACATGTCATGCAATACTTCAAATAAGTTTTTTTTTATATGAAAAATAAGTATTTGATAATGAACTTGGTTAAAGACGAGTTTTAATTTCAAAGTTTAACTTTCTAACAAAACGAATTAGATCAATATAACGTTAAAGTGGAAAGTTAAGTTCTAGCGTACGTAATATGCTCTTTATCTTGACTTCACTAAAAATCAACATGCATATAAGGACACGAATTGTCACCTTAAAGTCACTGAATTGCATTTACGTCTTTTGTCGTTTAAAATTGTATTATGTCAAATGGGTATACTAATTATTAACCTTTTTCAGAAGATCTCTTAGTTTATAAAAAAGGCAGCTAAGAATTTGCAACAAATTATTATTGCTTCTCTACCTGTCTCTTACTTTTGTCATCTACTATTTTTCTTCTATAAGGCGTGTCACCCAAATTCAATTATGGCCACGTGCACTTTAAGTTTTTTAATGACCATAAACTAAATGCCACCACTACACTACCATACTTTGTTAGTTATATACCTGCGTAATGCATGTGCATATATAAGTGCTACGTACTCAAATTACTCAGAATAATATAATGTTCGGACAAGATTGAGATTTCAAGAACGGTTTCACAAATAAAACAATATTATCCCCCCAAATAAGAAATACTATTTCATAAAAAGCATATACTTTCTTTGTTGAGGATTAATTCCTTACCAAACGTATACGGATTTCTTTTTTATTTTTGGATTTACATAATAATACTATAACGACTAACAAGACAAAAGCCCATGCAAAAGAATATGTGACATTCCAAGTTCGAACTCATCTTTCATGTAAGTATAACTCTGTTAATGCTTCACGCATCTACATGGATCCTTTAAAACACAGTACGTACCAGAAAGTAAAGGGTAAATGAGAAATAGTATTAGCTGAAAAAAAAATGGATAAAAAGTGTAATGTTTGTTGTTTAAATTTATGTATAAACAAAATCATGAGGTTGTGGCTCATTTTACTGTAGGAGAGCACGGTGTGTAGACAGTAGTGAGAAGCTAAAGAAAGCAAAAAAGACAAAGAGATTGATAAAACAGAGAAGGGAGAAAGGAAGTTGAATATATAACCTCAAAAAAAAAAAAAAAAAAAAAAAAGAGCACTTTTACACCCACTAACACATGCTCAAAAATCTTAGGCGTGACAAGCCTAAGTGGGGTGCATTATGATGATCCTCCCAGACCCAGTATCCCAACCTCCACCACTTACTAACCCAAAACCAATCCTCTATTACTACTTCTCAGTTCTTCCCCCCACTAAAACAATATATATTCAGAACCATAATAAACCAACCAATACCAATCACATCCCGCCACGTCACCACCCCTAAAATTTTCACCTAAACCCTACCTCATTCGATTCCTACCTACTGCGCACTTTTCCGGCGAAGCGGCGTAAACGTTTGAAACACAACACTCCCAGTATCCGGGAACTGGTCCATCGCGCAACTCCTCAACTTCAACCCCGTAGGCTCCACCGCACCCGCCACCTTTCTCCAAACCTCGCTTCCCAACGACGTCGTGGACACCGACATAGTACCCGGTCGGAAAATCTGAACCACCTTCCTCAACACGTGGACTATATCCACGTCATCAGACATGGACCCCACGCACTCAAAACTCGCGTAGCTGTAACCGTCTTCCGGTGTCACGTGAATGGTGGAGTACCACTCCCCATCCATGCCGTTCATGGAGTACCCACACGGGTCGAACGCAAAATCGCACACAAGCGCGTGTGAATTAATTCCATCGATTCCGGTTAACTCTGTCATTTCCTTCCCGGCGGAGTCTCCGGTTTTTCCGTCATCTGGGTGGCGGAAAAACTTCCGGGCGAGAACGGGGTCGAGGTCGGTCATGCAGATTTCCATGGTGTAAGCGTGGTTTTCGTTGTAAGGCGCGTGAGAGTGAGGGTTGGTGGCGGTGAAGACATGCCACGCGTGAGAGGATGATTTTGAGGGCATAATGGAGGCTTTTCTGAATAGGTCTGTAGGGAGAGTTGTTTCCAAGTAGTTGACTTCGTGTTCGAAGCTGGTGTGAGGGAAAGGTTGTGACAAAGGGAAAATGAAGCTTCCGCGGGTGTAGCGGCACAAGGAGAGTGTGAGGCCGAGATGGGTCTGTGCGTAGAAGATTAAGGGAGTTATGGATTTGAGAAGCTGCGTGGTCCCACAGGTTTTGATGATGATCTTTGTTGGATACACAAAGAGGCTTGATTCTGATAACACATAAGCATCAAAGTAAGAGTTTCCAACGGCTGAAACGACGGTGCATTGGACTGCTTGTAGGGTTTGTTGTATGCAATCAAAGTCGAGTTTTCTTAGGCCCAGTTGGAGGATTACTGGATCGTCTCCGAAGAAGTGGAGCTCTAGCCGCTTCTCGAAGCCTTCGAAACCTGAGAATGCGAATGCCATTGGGGAGAATGAATAAGGAAAAGTGGTGGTGGTAAAGGTGTGTGAAAGGTGAAGGAAAGGATTGGGAGTGATTTAGATTTATAGGTGTGTGTGAGTTGGAGTAGCGAGGGAGGGTTTAGAAGAGAGGTGTGAGCATGCGGGTGATGGAACCAAGAATCATGATAGTAGGCATAATGAAGTGAATAGGATGATGATATGCAACAATTTTGTTATGTTTTTTTCTTTTTTAGTTCAATCTTCCCTAGCTTCCTTCACAAACACCAACAAACAGCAAACGAAATTAATATGCCTATGCTCATTAATTGCTTCTTGCTTTGTCATTGCCTATTCTATGCCTCCACTCTTCCCCCACCTTAATCACTCTCATTTTTCTTATACATAACTTCCAATAATATACTACAAGAATAGTAGCAGTGCTTTTCCCTACTATGTTTTCCATAATAAATTTAGAAAAGTGAAAGACAAGTCTTATGGGGAATAACGTCGTTTAATATTTCAAGAATTATTTTCTACATTTCTTCCAGCCTTCTAATTCTACTTAGCTTCTAATAACACATAGGAAAAATTATCTATCTACATCTACGTGTTAATTGATACGTGCACAGAAAAAGAGAAACCTATCACAACAATTTACTACGAAAAAATACATGCTCGTACAAATCATACCAAACACAACATTTATGGTGCTATTTTTTTTTAAAACAAATATTGGTTAAAATAATTATAAAAATATAAAATAAAATTTGACTGAAATAATCTTTTGTGTGTTTGTAACGAAAACTAATTCGTTACTTTTAGCATTGTTCTTGATATATAAGAGCGTATATGTATCATTATTCATAGAATAATAACAATGCTGTTTCGTATTTTCTTTTTCCTTAATAAATTTGGAATAGTGAAAGTTGAGTTTTGAGAGGTTTAATGGAAAAAATAATGGTTTAATATTTCAAATATTATTATTTCTTACAATGTGGGCTCTCTGGTATGTAACGTTTGTTCCTTGTCTAGCTACTATAAATTTAGTTTAAAGTAAAATCAATTAAATTTGAAGTTTGAACGATATGTGGGGCTAATTTGACTAGAATGATTGGTTGAACTGATGATGAGAAATGCCAGAAATTATTGTGTTGAAACCATGTCATACACTTCTTTTCACAATCACAAAGAAACTGAAGATTTAGTAAGAGTTCAAGACACCTTGTTCATTCGAAGGAATTTGATTTCGTGAGTCAAAATTCAGCATCAGCATTCAAGTTAACCATTTCAATGATAATTCTATTAAAATAGAGACATAATCATAAACCGGAGCTACATGTTGTATTGTTGTTCCTCAAAACAACAATTATGAGCTCTGTAGAGATAATTAATAGACAGTTTTAATTAGAGCTTTAGTTAAAAACAGGGTAAACAGAACATTTTGTAACCAAAAAGTAAAATTAGAAGTAAAAGACCCAATCACTTGGGACTCTGTTTGATATGAGCATACTCTGATATAGATAATGGCCACTGCATAATGGAAAAGTGAAACACCTCAGTCGATGGAGACATCTTTGTCTATTGCTAGGAGAGCAGGTGTTAATTAACCAAAATCTTGACGTGCTCAAAATATCATCCATATTTGGTGTTAGAATAATAATAATTATTTTTGCAGAAATAAAAACTATGAAGGAACAAAATGAAAAAACCAAAAGAAATCAGGCGTGTCACGTAAATAATGAGAATATCCTTGAATTGGGGAGGCCCGTACGTGAAATGAAAAGCACCAACATCATTTTTATTCTTCATGCAGTTTCATGTAGCTAGGTGGCATTATCATTATTTTTTTCTAATTTAGCAATTTAATTTCTTTGTTTATCAAAGCATGCATGCACATTTGTTAACCACGTCAGCATCAAAATTAAAAACGATTCTTTTTATCCTCCAGTGATCACTTTTAAAAGCTTGGGTTATAAAAAAAACTAAATAACATTCATCATTATGTTACTATAAAAGTTGAACAATTTCAAGCTGAAAACTTTAAAATAATTTTGGAGACTAATCGAATAATAACATCAGATGCTTATAATTCTAACTTGTATATACTGCTTAATAACAGCTTATAAATGACATTCAATTTGCAATTTTTTTCTTCTAACCAAACCCAAGGTAAATATAATGACTATCTTCTAACTTGTTGGGACATAAAGTTGATTTGGATCATAATGTTTAACTAGTCTCACATAGAAGTAACAGTAATTTTGAAGTAAAAGGAAGTAATTAGTGCTTCATGGTCTTTTATAGGAAGTTTTGGTAGTCTGTCTCTGCCGACATGTAAAACTAACTTCTCCATCATATAGGTGGTCTCCTTGACTTTCAATTTACGAGTATTGTGGACATTATATCAATAATAATTCAGCATAATCAACCATACAGAAGCTTCTTCTTAGTATAAAGACGGGTAGAAACTAATATTCAAAATGAAAAGATTATACCATACCATTACAACAGAACGGTATAAGTGGACTGAATAAACTAAATTTGAGAAGAGAAAGGTTGGGGGAAGGCAATGATGAAAATTTGTGAGTTCGAATAAAAAATTTTCAGTTTTAAGGGGTTGAAATGATGTAGAATGTATGTCGTCATCAATAAATCTTATGGTTGTGGCTGGCAGCCACCATAATGACCACAATATCCACCTCTTTGTGATGCACGCGCACTACCAAACTCAACACTCTCACAAGCTCACACTTAAGTTCTCTCACACGCAACGCAAACCAACCAACCACACGCGCACGCACACACAGACGTTAACATTGGTTCTTGCAAACACAGTCACTCCATCCCTTGCATATCCATCATACACAAAAGATATAAATGGTCAACCTCTTTGTCGAATCAAATCTTATTTGAAAAGTCTCAAAACAAAAACTCATCCAAATCTTCCACCTTTTTCACATCGAAAGTTTCAAGCAAAATCTCAGCCATCCTAGAATTAATTGTTGGCAGGGACTTCGGTAATTTGAAGAGACATAGAAAAAGATATTTTTCAAAAAAGAGTAAAAAGTTTGGATCAGTTGAAACTTGAAACCCATCTTAATCTTAAAGTTTGGTCCCACTAAAAGTAGTCACCTTTCTAAACCCCATACAAGCCTAAACGCCACATACACATCTTCTTCACCCTCCACTTCATTCCCTAGCCCAAATCATCATAATAATGCAAACCCCAAACCCATGATTGGTCCCACTATGTGCCCCCTAGACAACCACCGTGGACGACCCCACAAGGCTACACGTCATCTAAACATGTGTCCCAACATGATGGCACAACAAGGTCCATCTTTGTTTCAAGTGTTGATGAGATTTGAGGGACATGTTGTCCCCACTCAGCCCTTAACTGCAAGACAACAGCATAAGTTGGCAAGGAACAAGCGGGCTTTAGCCGCCATACTTGCTTGCATGCGCAAATTTCAGCATACATGAAGCGAATTGGCACACAAGCACAAATAAGTGTTGCAAATTCATTTTACAATAGTCTACACTACTAATGAGCATCACTGTACCATGCGCACAAAATTTGGCAAAATGCTTCAAGACGACCCCACCAGGATGCAACTCAAAATTTGGAAAAGCTTCCCTTTTAATATTCGTATTTAGTGCATGCCTTCAAGAGTCCAAGAAGCCATGAAAAGTGGTTGGATGCTTCATTCGATCATTTTCTTTCTTTTTTCTTTTCAACTAAAAAATCTTTTGTATCTCAGGTTTTATTGGCTAGCTAGTAGCTAATGGTTGCAGCTTAATTGGCGTGGGTCTGATACGTTTTATTATTCTTTTCTTTTGACATATCCATCCTCCTCTTCAAACGTAATGTGCCGTGCAAGATAAACAGGAATTTAATCCTGTGTACTCAATAGTATATTGAATGAGATAAACAAACTAACATAAGCATAATATTCTATTAATTCTTTAATAGTACCCCACCTCAGGTGTTAATTAATTGTGAGACTAAGATATAACAGTTCTGATCAAGTAGAATCTTGATGATTGTATGAACATGCTTAAGAAAATTTTAGAATAAGTGCATGATTAGCAATAATTTTAATTTTAGAGATAATTATTTTTTAATAAGTTTGTTTTCATATTGGTGACATGAAAAAAGTTTAATGTTAAACTAAATTAATTCAAATTCGTAATTAAATGTATAAATAAATGATTTAATTAATTATTTAGTTGCTATGTCTCCATTTATCTTTTGTTTTAGTCTTTGTATTTAAAAAGTTTTATGTTTTAATTTTCATAAGAAATTTTTTTCTTTTTACTCTTTATATGTCTATTTTTTAGTGTCTTACATAATTAAAAGATTAATTCTAAGAACTAAAGCATAAAAGACTACTTATATATTGATCAAGACATATGAAACTTTTAACTATAAGAATTTGCGTAAATTATACTCACATCCCTTATTTAAAATTTTCATACAATAATCTTTTTAATTTCTAAAATTTTGTTACAATAACATTCTTACGTTGTTAGAGAGTTGACTCCATTAATAAAAACGTATCATGTGTCTTTTTAATAAAGTTTTTGAATATTTTTTTTTTCTTTATACTTGTTTAAATTGAAATATTATTTTTAAAATTAAAAGAGTAAATTTAAATTACACTTGCATTCCTTCAATTTAACACTTATTACATATGTGTAATTGTTGTTGATTTAGATATGTGAGTTTTTTATATTTATATTATTTTTTTATTGCATCGTTTATATATAATATTTCACATATCTAAAAGTTGAATATTTTACACACATTATTTGTGACATGGTCATTTTTGCTTAATAGATGATAAGTGTGTTTAATTCGTGTACATTTGGGTCTAGTTTTAAACAATACGATAGATATTAAAAACTCACACATCCAATGTAGTAACAATTAAAATTAACATGAGAGAACGTGACTCTAATAAACGTTAAATTGAAGGAGTGTGAATGTAAACATTAACTTGAAGAGGTGTAAGTGTAATTTTTTTTAATTTAAAAAATAATCTTCCAATTTGAACAAAGATATATAGGAAAAAATTGTTTAAAAATTTAATTAAAAAGACACAAGACATATTTTCATTAATAGAGTTAATTTTGTAACAACATAAATATATTTTTGTAGGGACATTTTAAATAGAAAATACAAGGATAATAAACATTATCTTAAAAGAGTATAGTGTAATTCGTTCTAAGAATTAAAATGAAATTTTAACATAAGTACTTTCTTTATTTTTTTTCTTAATATATTAAATTTTTTTATATTTATCTATTGTTTTCAAATTTTAACACAATTTAATTATTTTTATTTAATTATAACATTTATTTTTTGTTTAATATTTATTTTATTTATATGTATTTATGGTGAAGTAGAAATAAAAAATAGAATAATAAAATTTTCAATTATTATATTAAAATCAAGATAATTTATTATATTTTTTAATTTTTGGATAAAAATCTTAAAATAAAGTTAAAAAAACTGAAATAGTAATTAATAAAATGATTAATTAAATCTAAATAAATGTATATCTACTAAAGTTGTTTTTTGTGAAGGATGGTTCCCACAAGAATCATTCCTATCAGGTGTGCTAAGATTTTTTGAAACAAACAAGACATGTTCTGAGCTTTAAAGTGGCCAATCTCTTGAAAATAGAAAGTTCCCCACAATTAAAAAAAAAAAAATACAGAGAGAAACGAATCCAAATTGAAGTGTTTAACGTGAGACCTCGAGCCCTGCCAATACAGGAGCAAAATCTATCTCTAAAAGGTAAAGATACTGCTGGATTGGCACATATATTAATTAATTAAAATACTCCCATACACGCCACATCATTTCTCTTATGCTTTAACCAAACCAAAATCTCTTCCATCCTCTCATTTTGAATACAAATGCATGTCTCTATGTCTATTTTAGTTCTTTTGCAAAATTGGAATCTCTGTTGATTGCTTCTCGCAAGCATGATGCTGCTGCCTCTCTCTCTCTCTCTTTGTCTGTCAGCTGTCTTATTCATTCACTTTCCCATACCATACAAGTTTGCTGTACAGCCAAATCCTACCCAATCATTCCCTCTTTCAACTCACCGCACAACCATAGTACCATCTTCACTAAAATTCATGTACTGTCTCCAAAATCATACTTGTACTATTTTTTTATTTAATTATATTAATGATATATATTGAAAATCTTGATAAGGATTCATTAATAACACCTTTTAATAAAACAAATTATTTTTTATTGTGGGATAATTTTTTCGAGTTAAATAAAACTTTTTTTCTAAATATTTAACTCATAGATATATAATGAGACCTTAGAACTCAAAATTATTAGTTATACATACAATTTATGAAGGTTCCACTATATGAATTGTGATTCCCTTTTTTTATTTGAGGAAAAAAGTTTATCGATGGTAGAGTTTATTTTCTGTCAAATTTAAAGTATACGACATTTTTTTTTTCGGTTTAAATCAAATTTAAAACTTATCTGTGATTGTGATACTACCGAGTAGTTAAATTGTTAAGAGACTCTGATTTATTAGTTATTGATTGAGGGGGAAGTAAATTATGATCATAATAAAGAGTAAATGTACCTAATTCGTATTTTCAAAAAAATAAAAATCAATTGACTTAATTTGATCTTAAATTCATCAATTTACTTTCGAAATTATGGATGTTGGACACTTTAGTTTTTCCACTCATTTAATAAGTTAACATTTTTCAGGACTAATTTGAAATTTGAATTACTAATGATTTTATCAAAGACTAAGTACAAAATCACTTTTTAAGGATTAATCACGTGCTAAAAATGTAGGGAAAATGATTAAGTCTCATGCTTGTAAGCTTGGAGGACTATTTATTTATTTATTTATTTATTTTATTCTTTTAGAAACTAAATTGGATGCAGTATTTTTCTTTTTAAATAAAGACTGAGTTGATGCTGTTCACTCTTAAATAAATTTTACCTGTGTAATAAATAAATAAATTTAACTGTAATGTTTGATATTTGAATTTTGCATCCTGAAAAAGAGAATATGGTGGCACTCGAGTGGATGACACGCAAGATGCCAAGATGCATCTCATTGATCTAACTTTGGGGTGTTTAAGACTGGAGAAGATCTCTTGCCCTGTAACTAAAAACTTTGAGGTCTGAATCTGATTATCATTTTGCAAGCATGTATTGTTCGAATATTTGTGAGTTGCATTCTATCTTTCAAATTTCTCATGGCAATTTCTCTAATCCACCGCTAAACTGATTACAATAGCAATGTGTTCTGCAAGCTCTTTTAAAGTACTTTTTCATCACATTTGCTGTCTAGCTTATCCAACTCTTTTAAGGAGTAAATTTTTGCTATTGATAATACTTAGACTTTGTTTGGTGTAGAAGAAAAAAAATTGAAAAGAAAGGAAGAAAGTGGAGTAAAAAATGAGACGATTTTTAGATTATTTAGAATGAGAAAAAATGAATGATTTTTTTATTTGTTTGATTATGTACGTTACTAATATTTTTTCTGATTTCATTCAACTTTCAGGAAATACTTCTCACAAAATGACAGCTTCATTTTTTTATTCCTAAACGAGTCTTTACATCATAAGTATATATTTACATTTTTAATGATATACATAAGACAAAATTTAGCTACAGTACCTTAAGAACGTTTTTTTCAATCAAAATTAGACTTTCACTTTAGATAGGCGATCAACTTTTAATGTCCTTAGTTTTATTGCTCGAGTTATTGAGGCAAATTTCAATTTTAATTAAAAAAACAATACTTAAAATACTACAAATAGGTTCATTCTTACACATCACCCTCCCCAATCATGACAGAATCTCACAAAGTTGGAGACAATAATAGTCATTTTTCTTACAAATCTAGTTATTTTGCTTCCTGGAACAAAGGTCTTGAGCATTAACTCTCAATCTTAATAAATGATAATTGACTAAATATAAGTAAATCTAATTAATTAAACTTATCATTTACTGTTTAACCAGTTTATGAGTACCCAATACCCAACTACTACTACTATTAACACTAGTGGAATCTGAGCAAGTGCTGACATAAACATGGTGTCATTCGAACAGTTGAATTGCACTTGTTGCATAGTTTGAATGTTGTTTTGCTCCACGCTCTGGGGAGAGTGGGAAGGAAAGGAAAGGAAGGTGAGAGATAGTCGTTTTGTAAGTATCTTTCCCCCTCTAATTGATATAATTAATTTGAATGAAAAAGTGGTATACATTATTATACTTTTTTTTAAAAAAAAAAAGAGAGAGAGGAAGCAATACTTGGAATTAGGCAATCCTAGAACCTTACAACAAAGAAAAAATAAAACTATTTGAGTAATGAAAGGACCAAATATATTTGAAAGTATCAACTATCAAATTGGAAATCTATCTGAATGACTGCTCTGGCTGGGTGGCAAGATGAAACCTAGAACTGCATCAAACTGCGTATAGCTGAAGAGGAGAAGCAAATATTCTTCTGAATGATGTATGTGCTGGTTACACTAAGCCACCGCATTTAACCTCATTAGTAGCAAATTCATATACTTATGCTCATTGTTAAAGAATTTATTACTTGAATTTGGAATAAATTCTTTAACAATAAACATAATTATAAGAAATTAAATCTTAATTTTACGGAAAATATTAAGAAAAGAAGAAAATTACCACATCATAGAATCCATGGACTCCATGCCAAATTGCTGATAAATAGAATAGATTTATAATATAGCTAAAGACCACATGAAATAATTAAAAAGACAATAATTAATAACATAAAAATATATTGCTGTCGCAGATATGAGATTTCATATCTGTCTCAAGCACAGAGCCAAGAGATGGCTTTGAAGCAATTGATAATGTCAGAGAGAGGTTGAGGCATGTTGGAATGGATACAAGTCAGCGTGGAGGCCATCATGTTCCCTCTGCTCCAAACTATTTGTCCACTTCATAAAGCTTATATGGTTAACTAATATTATTCTTTTTTTATTAATTGAACTTGTACATCTCTGACTCCATGTTATTCCCAACATTCATTAATTTCTAGGTTTTAGAAAGGCAAAATCTCTTGGACATTGAAAAAGCTTTAGTAATATTGTTAATAATATCTACGCCCTCCCAAAGGACAATAGAACTAAACGTGACTAGGTTTTTCTCATGGGCATGTATCTTAAAATCGTAACATTATCTATGTCTTGGAACTCTCAATCCCTATTGGTATTCATTTTTTAAATGTGCATTGTTTTGAGCTAAATGTTTACTTTTAATTATATGGCAAAAATCAGGGTACCTAGATTATGATCTTATGTTTTATTTTATTTTTTATGTAGAAAACAACTAATAAAGTAGCTGCTAGGTTTGTTTATTAAAGCAATTAAATAGCTAGGCATGCGAATATTATCAATTATAAATCCTAAATTGAAATCATAACATGAACTCTGATTTTTATTTTTATTTTTATTTCTGTTCTGTTTGTTTGATCTATTAGACTTGCTCACCATTTTTGAACCCTTTAGTTGATAGCTGTCTCAAAATATATGGCATGCATTAGAAGTCATGGTCTTTTGCAGAGAACTTTTTCCCTGCTAAGATTCTGTATCCCCAACCCAAACATAAATAGGATTAAGAAATTAATCTACATGATATATATTAGTGTATTGGGAAAACAAATGGTAAATCTATAGGGGGGAAAAAAATCTTCTAGTATGCTATTAAGAATTGTTTAGAGCTGTCTGTAAGGATTGATACTGAGATTAGGAAAGGAGTGAATCTTAATATAGATATTATACAATTTTTATAAAGTTGTTGTGTTATGAGTATATTATATATACATAACGTGACGTAAATAATGTTCGTATCCTGCTGGGGTCAAGAACTCAGTTCATAACAATGGATTAATTAAGATAAGAATAAAATTATTCAGCTAAGAAAGTTGCTTCAATTAGACACTGTTGCCACACTCATTAGCCAAGATATCGAATTAGTTAGAGGAGAGCTTTATCCTATAGTGATTTTATTCCGACCCAACCCAAATTAATTTAATATAGTATCTGGATATATATTAATGGTCCTTGAATAAAATAGGAAATAGAAAAATAAAACTCCTTAACCAATTACATAAGACTAGTTGTTTAAAATAACTCATCAAAATAATTACCGAAAACATGTGATGTGTGGGATTTGTGGCTTTCAAATTTCAACTAATGACGGGACGAACATTGTTTTCAATTATGATGTGGGGGGATTATTCACCAAAATAATAATAATAATCTAGGAAACCATTTTAGTTACAACACATACTTAAATAAAACATAAATATAATTAATAATTATTATTAGTTTAAGATTAAAAATAATATCTATTGAGATTAAAATACTTAAAAATTAAAATTAAAATATCATGTAATCATTAAATTTTTAAAAGATTCATAAAACAAAAATTATATCTATAAAAAAATTTAATTATCATATTTTAAAATATTTTAATTATTTTATCATTATTTTTTTAAGATTATCGTTAATCTACTACTATTATCACTATGATACTGTTGTAGTCATCACTATAATCATATCCATAATAATCATAATTAGTGATACATTATAGTAGTTATGATAGTGATAATAACATACCAACAACAATAATTGTGACAATAATGATAATGATTGAATAATTAAGATGTTTTTAAATATGATAATTGAAATTTTTTATAGATTTCATTTTGTTTGATTAATATTTTAAATATTTGATAATTATATAAGATTTTAATTTAAATTTTTAGATATTTTAATATTAATCTAATGATTTTTATTATTTATAATTTTAAATAATTTTATTCTATATTTTTAAAATTCTACATGACTTAATTATTTATGTTTTTTTTTTAATTTTTTGTTTTTCTTAACTTTTTGTTTATATTATATGAAATACTTGCTAATATGACTCTAATTATATCAACAAGGATGCCCATGGCCCAATATTCAATCTATCATGTACATTGTGGTTGATATCACTAACTTGTCTAATTTTTATAAATATAGAGTAAATTTATTTAAACTTAAAATAAAAACTTATAAAAAAATAACTTTAAAAAAATACTTTTATCAAATAAGTTTAAGAAGCATATTAGATTTTAAGAATTACTTTTAATTATTTTTTTAAGAAGCAAATTAGATTTTTTTTCTTAAAAAATAAAAATGTACTTATTTTAAAAATAAATAGTTTAAATAATACATTAAAAAATTAAAAATTTTATTTATTTTATTAAAATAACATTTTAAACAAAAAAGCACAAACAAATTATTGTGAGAGGTAAAAAGGAAAAGAACTCAAAAGCAAAACACTTAACTGATTTGGTTGCAACTCTTGTTACCTGCTTTTGTTTCCAGCTTCAACCAAGTGTATATTTAAATTAAAGTTTATAATTTTAAATTTAGGTTAAATTTAAGTTTATAAAAATAATTTAAGTCTTACTTATACAAAATTTAATTTTTAAGTACAATTTTTATTTACAAACATAGTTTAAAAAAAAACATATTATTAAGATCAATTTATTTTCTAAAAACATGTTCAATACTCAAAATAGTTTTTGAATCCAAAAGCAAACATGTTCCAAGTTTCTAACTTTATCTCATCCAAAGTAATCAAAACCGGTTTCCACACTTCATCTCACCCACATTTGGAGCCCAACGAGTTTCTAGAATGGCAATGCAAGTACCCAATTGTGGTAAAGCAACATTATAAATAAATTGATCGAGTTAATATTTTATACAAATATATCAAATGTAAAAATAAATGTATTTAAAAATAATTTATTTATTTAATAAATAGAAATTTCAGCAGAAAGAAAATGTTAGTGAATTTAGAATTATCAAAAAGTATTATTATATTACATATCCACACTTTTTTTTGAGGTTATCCATAATTTATCCGACATTTGCCCAACTGAGATATAGGGTCATGTAAGATTCTAATTATGAGGGCATTTCTAATAGAGAATTTCTTATTAGATATTTAAATGGTTCTCATTTATATATATTATTTATTTTTATTTTTTAATAAGAGTATATTTTAAACATTTCATTTCTTTAATCTATAATCTT
>JAMLFT010005542.1:0-17409 GCA_026544285.1 Pachyrhizus erosus
AATAAAATAAAATTTTATATAAAATATTATATAAATATATCTATTTTTACTATTTTATATTTTTCAACTATTGTAATAGATAATTTTATCAAACATTTGTAAATTAATATAATAATTTTTCAACTACTACCTATAAACATTCAGCTATCAAGTAATTTTTTAAATTTTAATTAATTTTCTGAAATATATAATATGATAAGAAAGAAAATAAAAAATAATAAAAATTAATATTGTTTAAAGTTTGCAAGTCCTCATGTATAATGTGATTACTCTTTTTGCATCATAACGTACAATTTATTTCATGTATAAATATCATTCTCTTTTGTCTAGGGATATCAAACAATCACCATTAGTAGAATTATTCGCAATTTCAACCGTTAACAAGACAAATCAGTCATTTATAGCTTTAGATATGCTGTTACTGTGTTTTTTCCAAGTGTAAGGTCGAAAGTCATAAGAATATTTATCAAAACGTTGAAATTATCCAAGTAGACTTTGCCTCTCACATCAAAATCTTTTCGGCGTGAACAAGGAATTAAACCCTGCCATTGGTTGTCATCAGATCGATCACTCTATCCACGAGAACATGGTGGACAGAATAGTTACAAACAATAAAATTTTGCCATACTAGGAGTAAAAAAAAACTGGTACCGACAACAATAGCAAAACTAAAAAAGAACAAGGAAAAAAAAGATATGTGATGACTCATTAGCAAGAACAAGACGTAACCTCAATCTCACTATTAATATATATTATTATGGAGTATTATTATTGATCCAATCTGTTCTTAGCAAGGTCTAAGTATCAAATTCTTTCAACATATAATATATCCGATCTATGATAATATTTGATGTTTTTGGACGAAAAGAGGTGAGATATCTAAAAAAAAAATACTTCATATTTAAGTAAATAAATGAATGAAAGAATAATAAGAATGAAGAGTACGTACCTTCTAGTCCTCACGAATGATGTTTATACAGAAAAAATGCATGTCCTTTTATCTGATCGAGTAATTGAGATTAGTTTTTTCCAATAGTCAAGAGACCAGTATCCTGCAGTTTAGAAGATTATCTTCAACAAGCAATTCCTAACTCCCTAACAGGTTCCGACACAACCCAATAATAATACATAGAACAACATATCAGAGAGTGAGTGAGAACTGAGAATAGAAAAAATGGCGATCTCAATACCCAGTAAACAACTATTCATTGATGGGGAATGGAAAGTCACCGTTTTCAATAACCGAATTCTGATCATCAACCCCGCCACCAAAGACATCATAGGTTCCCTAATAAATGCACTTTTCATTATTTTTTCATATAACATCTTTCTTTTTCCACAACTCGTGTCTAAACTTTACCGACATCGTGGGAATTCTTAATGTTTATGATTATGATTTATGACACGTGCATGTACTAGTTAAAATTAGTTTAAATAGTTATAATTTTTTCTGCAACCTCTAGACTCTAGGATGAAGAAACCTTTAACTTCTTTGAACCTTCCACCAAAAATTAGTTAAAATAGTTAGAAACTGGCATTTATGTTAGCCAAAGATGTTATCAGTGTAGTTACAGTAGATTTTGGTTATAGAAACACGTATAGAATTAGAAACGAGGAATCAACTGCTTTTAGAAAGCATAATTACATTGAGTTTTGGATTAAATTCTACTTAAAAGTCAATGGCTAACTTTTTTGTTACTCCTCCAATGTAGCTGTGGTGACTTTTTTGCAAATCTTATGCTCTTTTGGTTACTCATGATAATGCCGTTGGGAGAACGTATGATAATTTTTTATATCTTAATCCTTACATATATCTCACACAATTTTTATTTTTCTTTTTTATATAAAATCATGAGTACACCACAAATCAATGAGATATTTGTATTTTAGACTTAAATATCAATTTAATTTTTAAAAAATAATAGATTATAATTTTGGTTCTTTAAATTTGTTTATTCATTAAATTATTTTTATTTTAATTTTTATTCTCAAATAATAATATTAAATAATATTATAATAAAGACTTTAACAATTAATTGACTTATCAAATTACACAAAATTATTTTATTAAAATCCTTAATAATATAACAAATCATTAAATGATCAACATCATTATTATATCATTAATTTAAAAGATAAAAAAAATTAAAATAAAAAAAATACTTCACAGCACGAGCTGAAATAAATAAAATAACTAAAACTAAAATTATACTATTTTTTACTAACTAAATTCATATTTAAACATTTATCTTATACAACAAGTATTTATAATTCTTTTATATTTATAATTTAAAATTATTAATTAAACTAAAATAATTCAAGTCAATTGATTACTCATTTCTTAATAAGAAAACATATAAATTTAATAAATTGTATAAGAACATCTATAATAAGAATTGTTTAATTATATTGTAAGAGTTGTTTATCAATAAAATATTTATTTTTAAAATATCACTTGTGATTTTAGGTTGTTTAAAATTAAAAAAAATTACTTATATAAACAACTATATGTTAGGATTATTTAACATTTATATTAAATATAAGAAAGAATAAATTAAATAATTTATTAATAAAAACTTTTATTTAAAAAAATTAATTAAATTATTAAAATTTAGATGACATAAAATAATTTGTTTATATAAAGAGCATAGAAGATGCTCTAATAGGATAAAAAAAATAAGAAAAATTAAGATAGGTTAAAGTTAATAAATTTTCATGTATAATGTAATCATTTTTTTTCTATCATAACGTACAATTTATTTCATGTATAATATTTTATTTATTATTCTCTTTTATCTAGAGATATTAAGTAATAACCAAATAGTGTAATTCAGGTAGTTAAAATGATGTGTGAATTATTATAAAATTGTGTCCAATTTGAACCACTAACAAAACAAATCTGCCATTTATAACTTGAGATATATAACTGCTGTAAGTGTATAAATTCCTGCTGCCTACCTTCAGATCTATCCACCAGAACGTGGTGGACGGAATAACGTTGCATTACAAACAATAAAGTCATGCCCCACCAAACAATTAAGAAACTAGAAAGTCAAAAAAAAAAACAATTCCGTAACGACATTAAAAGCAAAACTCAAAAGGAACAAGGAAAAAAAAGAAAAAAGATTTGTGATGACTCAACCCATTAGCAAGAACAAGACATAACCTCAATCTCATTACTATATATATTATCATGGAGCATATTATTGATCCAACCCAACAATACATACACCAACATAACATAGAGAGAGTGAGAACTGAGAAGAGAAAAAATGGCAATCTCAGTACCCAGTAGACAGCTATTCATTGATGGAGAATGGAAAGTTCCCGTCCTCAATAACCGAATTCCGATCATCAACCCTGCCACTGAAGACATCATAGGTTCCCTAACAAACTCTCTTTTCATTATTTTTTTCACATAACATCTTTCTTTTCCCACAACTCGTGTCTAAACTTTATCAACATCGTGGGAGTTAGTTTTTAATGTTTATGATTAGGATTTATGACACGTGCATAATACTAGTAAGTAGTAATAAGTAATAAGTAATAAGCACTTGTGGTTCTAAATTTTTCACTTGATGTGATTGGTGTTCAGGGCATATCCCTGCTGCTACTAAGGAAGATGTTAACCTTGCCGTGGATGCTGCTAAAAGAGCCTTTTCTCGGAACAAAGGCAAAGATTGGTCTTCTGCTCCTGGCTTTGTTCGTGCTCGCTATCTTCGAGCCATCGCTTCAAAGGTTGTAGTTTTGTTTTTACTTAAACTAATTACATGTGCTTTTTACTTCAAATTACAAAGTTATAAGTTACATCAACTAGTGTACTATTTAATACAATTTTTTATTGAATAATTTTATGTCAGAATCTATTATTGAGTTAAAAATAAAATTATCATATGGATCTATTTACAAAATTTTGTATTAATATAAAATTGTTTGACACTCATTTAATTTATATTTGATTAACTTAACATATATTTTTAAAATATATAAAAATAAAAATCATTTAGTTTTATATTTATATTTGTTTAATTTTGACACAATTTAATCCAAATAATCAAGATCTTCAACCGTTTAAATAGATATTAGTACTTAGAGGAATTAGTTTAGGTGCACAAAAAAGAAATTGTAGTTATAATTTAACGCTTAGATAAATAAGAATCATAAAGTTATTGACTCAGATGTGCATGTGTTGACACCTAATTATTGTCTGTGGCTTTCTTTCTCACAGATAACCCAAAAAAAGGATGAACTGGGAAAGCTGGAAGCAATTGATTGTGGAAAACCACTAGATGAAGCACTGGCAGACCTGGTAAGTGGTGACATTTGACATTGGAAAAACAATAGCTGACGTTTTCGTGAGTTTTTGGCTTATTTGGATCTGTGACTTAATCGTGTAGGATGATGTTATTGGTTGTTTTAACTACTATGCTGACCTTGCTGAAGGGTTGGATGCAAAGCAAAAGGCTCCTGTATCCCTTCCTATGGAGACCTTCAAGAGTTATGTTCTCAAGGAGCCCATTGGGGTTGTTGCATTAATTACTCCATGGTATTTGCTGTTTCTTCATTTTAATTGCTTATGCATTCTTTTTCAGTGAAATTTACTGGCTTATGCATTCTTTATAAACTGAACATAGGTCAACCAAATAAGGCCCTAGTGAAATATAGTTTATGCATTAATTAGATTTTGTCTGGTGCATCCGGTTATAGGGGCCAGGCTGCATTGGAAACTGATACACTCACATTAACAGTGATGTCAATTGCTGATTGAATATCTTGAATAGCTAATAGAATGATGTGGTTTATGTTATGTATTAGGAATTATCCGCTCTTAATGGCTACATGGAAAGTTGCTCCTGCTCTAGCTGCTGGTTGTACTGCAATATTGAAGCCATCTGAATTGGCATCTGTGTATGTTCTCATCAACTATTGCAACCTTGATTATTTGTTATGTTGGTTTCTTATGCTTTCTTATCATTTACAATTTTAGGACCTGTTTGGAGTTGGCTGAAATATGCAGAGAAGTGGAACTCCCTCCAGGGGTATTAAATATTGTCACTGGATTAGGCAATGAAGCTGGTGCTCCTTTGTCATCTCATCCTGATGTGGACAAGGTTCGACCGTTTCTAGTTATTAGTAGAATCGAAATTATATGGCAATGTATTTCATTCTATATATTGCAAGTATTGTTATTGTGCTATGACTTTGAAAGCTACTTTGCCATTGTGGCTGATATTTAACTTTTCAACAGATTTCCTTTACTGGAAGCTCTGCAACTGGAAGCAAGATTATGACAGCTGCAGCACAGCTAACCAAGGTATTTTTAAGCAGCGTTATCTACAAATTATGTACAATTCATATTGTCCTTCTGTTTTAAAAGATAGAGGAGACTGAGGAACATGCATAAGAAGAAATGAAAGAAATCCAATTTATATTTCCTTTCATATTTTCATTCTCTTTTCTTTGTGAGATCAAGTAATATCAAATTTGTGGTTTCTTGTTGGCAGCCTGTTTCTCTAGAGCTTGGTGGAAAAAGCCCAATCATTGTTTTTGAGGACGTTGACCTTGATAAGAGTAAGTGCCTTTTATTTTGTTATGGACAGCCTATGTTTTCTTGCATTGTGGAATGACATTTCCTGTGAAACTGATTGAGTGGTTGTTGATGACTAAAATTTGGGTACCTAGAACCTATTAAAGAATCCAAACAGACAGTCATATATCATTTAACATTTATTTTGCTATTTTCCATGATTTAAACAGCTGCTGAATGGACCATCTTTGGTTGCTTCTTTACAAATGGTCAGATATGTAGTGCAACATCTCGCCTGATTGTGCATGTAAGTATAATAGACAGATTTTGATTCGTCCATTTCATGCAATAACACATTTCCCTGTTCACAAACAAGTATTTGTAACTTACTGTTCTTATTTTACTGCATAACTGTGCAGTTTCAGATATACTTAGATAGTGGTAGCATTTTGTCCGTAAACTTTGTAGCAACTGCATTGGCTGAATTTTAAACATTGATAAAGTGAGAGATGCTTTTGTTGTTGCAGGAAAGTATAGCAACAGAATTCGTGAATAGACTTGTGAAATGGGCCAAAAACATCAAAATTTCAGATCCCTTTGAAGAAGGTTGCAGACTAGGCCCTATTGTTAGTCAAGGACAGGTATGTTTGATGTTTATCACTTCTGTATTTACTAATGAATATAAAGAGGCTTCTTTCATTTACTTTATTATAGCGTTAGGTAAAACCGTAAATGTGAAAATATTAAGCCTACTCTTCCTTTACATTTATTTCTTTGGGGCAGGCAAAGTTCCCTACATACTTATACATCATTGTTTTTAAACACTTTCTTATAATTTTTAAACACTTTGTCTGGCAATCAGTATTTATCTTTGGAAAACAATTTTAATTGATCTTTGAAATATATGCTGAATATAGGTTGAGCAGAAAGATTCTAACATATATCATCTATTAGTTAATACAGAGAAACTTGGAAGAAGTTAATGATTTAGCAGGAAAACAGTCCAAATATTCAGCATAGAAATGCCGTTAGAAGTTAAAAATTTATGTTTTGGATTCTTTTGGAGGAAAAATATGTGATGCTTGCTTGCACATTTTCTGAAATCAAGGATTCTTTCTGTGATCCTTTCTCTCTCTAGAAGTAACTAGCCACGTCTCCATTCTAAGAAATTTAAGCCATTCAGTTGGGTAGTTGTCCGTTGATGTTGTGTGATTTCCTTTCTACTTATGTGTATGGGTTCTGAAGGATTTATGAATTGTTAATCACGGAATTGAAGTCGAAGCAGATATAAAATCGATCCACAATGTCATTGACAATCCATAATATTGCTAACACAAAAAGGAATGTTTCCCCTGTTGGGTTTGAATGAGTATGTTCGTATTTATAATGCGTTACATTTTACACATGCCTTTACATACAGCCATTAAGATACTTGGTGAAAAAGTAGAAATTACTAAAATCAAATAGAACTTTTAAGGTACCATTGCCTTGACCTTTTCCAACAAAAAAGAAACAAAGAAAAAACTGCAGACTGCAGAGACATATGCTTCATTTGGACATGGTCCATTAGTTGAATGCTTCATCAAGTTTAAGTGAAGATTTTTGTTAGTTTATAAAAATTGTTTGAGGCAATTATTATATGTTATTTTTATTTTCTGTTTTAATTCATAATTTAGAAGGAGAAACTGTCGGTTGTAATTATGATGTAATTTTATTGCTAATTATATGTACTCTTCCTGATTAAGGTACTTCTGCATTTGACAAAGATATGCCAAGTTCTTGTTGTTAAACCTTGTTCCATTCTTCCCCTAATACGCTGTCGTTTCGGGCTTAAGATACTGTTTGAGATTGATACGTAATCCTGAAAATTTATTGCTGACAGTGTTTTGGATTTCTGCTTGTGTTTATTCAACCAAATGCCTTCTCTATTATCCAAAATGAAAATGTATGGTAGTGTGATATCAATGATTATGATCAAGTTGCATGTATTATATAGTAATCAAAGTTATATGAAGAAAAATTAAAGGACTGGTTGGTTATGTTACTTATCAGTTCTTCTTGACATTGTTTATGCACTTACTTGTCTAGAACCAACATGATGTCATATCTAATATTTGGATTTTATGATTCAGTATAAAAAAGTGTTGAATTTTATCTCAACTGCTAAGAGTGATGGAGCAACAATTTTGACTGGAGGGTCTCGCCCAGAGGTATGATTATAATCTCCAGTGTGTGTGCCCCGTTATGTATTTCTTCATTTGTCATGAGAAATGATAGAATTGTCAAATTTAATGGCAGCATTTGAAAAAGGGGTACTTTGTTGAACCAACCATCATAACTGACGTGACTACCTCAATGCAAATATGGAGAGAAGAAGTATTTGGACCTGTACTCTCTGTGAAAACATTCAGTACAGAGGAAGAAGCTATTGAACTAGCAAATGATACCCAGTGAGTTTATTAGTTTTCTGGAAACTGATATTAATTTCACCTGCAAACTACTTTTTCTTCACTTGTGCATTAATGTTAACCAATGTTGTATAATTTGTTATTTCACAGCTACGGCTTAGGGTCTGCTGTAATGTCAAAAGATCTAGAAAGATGCGAGCGCATATCTAAGGTGAGACTGATCCTAGATTATCATAAAAACAGCAAAACAAAAGGTTTTTCTGTAACTGAATGGTTTATACTTTATTATATTGCTTTTGTGCAGGCTATTCAGGCTGGAATTGTATGGATAAATTGTGCTCAACCAAGCTTCATTCAAGCCCCGTGGGGAGGCATAAAACGTAGTGGTTTTGGTCGTGAATTAGGAGAATGGTATGACCCCTGTTTCCTAAATCAGTAAACAAGGAAGTCAATTTTTTAATCCCCATTCTAATATTGACAAATGTGAATTAATAAAAGGTATAAATATGAATTTTGTTTATGAAAAATAAGGTTTTTTTAAATTATGGTCATTAAAAAATTGATTTTAATTTTTTAAAATTTTTTATTTTCTTTTTTTTTATATGTTAAGTAATCTTTTGTCATATGTAATTTTTGTTTGTTAAATTTTATTTTTAAATCTTCCATTAACTAATTTAATATTATTAATTTTTTTTAATAAATCAAAATTTAAAAATATAATTTACTAAATAATAAGGACTAAAAAATATCCTATTTTTCAATGATCAAATTTTGATATAAATTAAAAAAAATATGAATTTAATTTCAATACATTAATAGTATAAATATTTTCTTAGCTTATCATCCAATCATGGATTAATATATAATTAAAATTTGTGAATTTTTATCATAATTACTTCAAAATCCATGTTTAGGATTATTTTAATAGAATCACGGTATACAAATTTTTATGCCAGACTTGTATATTTATTAAACCCTAAAAATATTGGTTAGGCTATATCTTGATTGTTTTATCATATGAGAATTTGGGTTTGAGTTTTTGTTGTTTATTATTTCAGGGGACTCGAGAACTATTTAAGTGTAAAGCAAGTGACCAAGTACATATCTGATGAACCGTGGGGATGGTATCAATCTCCTTCAAAATTGTGATATGAATTGGTGTTCTAAAATTTGGTATGAAATAAGGTGTGGAGGGCATTACTTTGTGATAATGATCTTAATTCGAGAACATAATAGTGTGTACATGTATAACAATAAAATTGTTTCATGGCCATGTTAGTGATAGGTTGTGTTGATTTTATCTTATTGGTTATTTATTTTGGTGGTCACTCTCCAATGTTTGAAATTTTAATTGGTTTCATGTTAAAAAAATTTGTTACAAAGTTTAGATACAATTTTCTTGTATGTTTTTGGTGGTGTTTCTTAATTAAAATTGAAGTTTCACTTTGGTAATTAACACTTATTTTTAATGCAAATTTTTGTTACAAATATCGATGGAGTGAAACCCTAACTATAATTAAAAAATAATACTAAAAATACATAGTAAATGATAATAGTTAGACATTGTTATTAAATGAAAATGTTGCTAAAATCAAATAATTTGCAAGGAAGTCTATAATTTGTTTTGTTAGGCATTTGGTAAAAATAAAAGTCTCCATTAAATATTAATAATTCATTGGTCTAAATGGAATTAGATTTGATCCTTTTAAACAAGGTCAAATAATTATTGTAAAAATTAGTGGATATTTGTCATGCTTGAATCATGAACTCATCCAACCCAACTTTGTCTAACTACATTTTAGCAAGTAAAATTCGATCATTAGGTTAGATCTAAATATTACGTCATAATTGCAAGCAACTTTGATACTTGATTGTGTTTCTCATATTTGTAAAAAAATTTAAAAAAATTTACTTATTGATCAAATGAGTAATTTCCTCGACAAACGAAACATGATTTTGATTATTATTTTACTTAAAAGATTTCGCATCAACGTTATAGAAGTGTTGATATATCCATGAGTTTCATATTTTATTCCTGCAAGTGTTTCCATAATCTTATGATTTCATATTTCTTGCTAAGGTTTCTTTTAAAGAAATTAAGAAAGTGAATGTATCAACACACAACAAACGTAAAGCAACTTAAAGACAATTGATGTTCTATTTTTATTTTATTTTTTAAAATTAGCTTCCAAAGAATATTTACAAAATGTTAAAATTTTAACACATTAGAAAATACTTTCTAGGATATATAACTTTGACACTTCCAAAAAGTACTTTCCAAAATGTAAAAATTTAATATTTTAACATTTCGAAAAGTACTTCTAGAAAAATGATATTTTTTGGAGGGAATATAAAAAAAGAAGTATATTAGTAATATTTAGAGGTATAAATAACAACTACTTCATCAAATTTTAAAGAGGAAAAAGAAAAGGATGTTTATTCTAGAATGGGCTTAAGGTTCAATTTGTTTAATGACTCACCTTAGTCCAAATTGGATTAAACCAAGTCACTAGCGTTGATCAAAGTCAACACTTAGGTACAAGACTTGTAATATACATTCATGAAAAGTATATCACTTTCACCTTAAGATAAAAGCATTATCATTCGTAGGAGGCCTTTGGCCTTGTGCTAGAGAATCCAACCTATAAATATAATTAATGTCACTATAGCAAATAAACATTTATTATATCTTTACTTTGGTTGAATCTCTACTAGTGTCTTTTGCATGTATCCATTCATTTTACATGTCTTAATATAATCAAAGATATTGTAGTAATAAGAAGATCTTGAACCTTGATCTACTAAAAAGCCTATCCTAGTCAACATCCCCATAATCTAATTTTAGTTAAGGATGCACTTTGGACATGTAAGCTTAATCCATATCAGATATATCAATGTCTAATTTTTATGGTAGTTAGGGACATTTCTCAAATAGAAAAAGCTTCTTAATGTTAATGCCTTCCTCCTTGATAGTTTTCCTAGTATTTTGTTCTTAAGATTATTCAATTAAGTCAACAAGCAATCTTGTTTCAATCAGATGCTTAAAAATTAGTTACTACCTTTGTTCTTATATAAGACTATTTTTCACTTAATTTATTACTTGTCCCTTTTTTATAATACCTTCTTCTAATTATGTCTTACATTAATTATCTTATTCCTAAAATATTCTCAATAACATTTTTTTAGTCAAAATATAATACAAGCTTGAAATTAATGTGATAAAATATTTTTCTCTTTTGTTGGGATTGATAAAGATGAGTAGACATATACTACAAATGTTTCACTCATCTATTTTCATTTTCCAAACATTAAGCAATTAGGTGGAAAACAATTAAGTGAAAAGAGATATGATTAATTTCAAATATATTAAGGATAATTTTGAAAGAATAGTACAATTTATCAATAAATTTAATGTCTTAACTAAATTGATCAATTTTATTAAAGAGTGTGAATTAATTAAAAGGGTCTTATATATAAGGACAAAGGTTGTATTATTTTTTCATCTTGTAATTCAAAATTTATATTTATTTCTTGTATACCTATTAGAAGTATTTCAAAGATTTATTATTCTAAAATAAATGAATGTTGAATTATCTATAAATATGAGTACTATAAGTGTTTAAAAATTAATGTCTACTTTTTGTTTTGTTGGTATAAAGAGGTGACAAATGGGGAATCACATGAGAAGACTTGGGATGGTAAGGTTAGAACCTTATCTAAGGTGGTTCAAAGTGTTAGTCCCACACCAAAATGTGAACTACTACTATGGTCACGATTGAGTATAATAAATGGTAGTAACATCTACAAAGACTTTAATACTCAAGTTGGTATAAATTTCAACAAAAATTATTTAGGACAAAAAAAAAGATATTTGACTATGCAAGGTAGATTTAGTATTTATAAGTGTGAGGTGACAAGAGTAATTACCAACCAGCATGAGCAGGTATCCCTTAGTCACTCCATCTTGATGTGAAAAATACGAAGTTTTTGAATATCTATAAGCATAATCTTGGATCAACAATCTAAGTTGATTGTAACACTTTTCAAAAAATATATGATGGAACAAGGTATAAGATAATATTGTAGGCGACATATTTTGTCATTTTTAAGATGGATATGAAACATCTCAACTTAAAGTGTTCATTTGATCGTCATAATGAGATGTATGTACACATTTTGATAATATTAATTGTTTATTGTGTTTGATAATATATAATAAAATAATAATTTAGAGTCACATTTTTTAGATTAGACTTTTTTTTAAAAAAAAAAATCTATTCTAAAATAGAATCTTTATTCATTTTAAGTGTGTATCTAATTGATTATCACTTATATTTCCTTGAGTTTGTAAAGAGCTTGTGAAATAGTTGAATTTGTGTCCAATAATTTGAGAAGATGGTTAATGAATTTACCCTTTGCACACACACCTAGGGAATTTTGTGACACTATTGTAATGAATTGATAAAGAAAGTAGTTTACAATAATGTCGTTCCTTGTGAGGGTCCATCTAAGTGAAGATGCAAATATCACTTTATTAATTGATTAATTACTACCATATTAGACTTTTGGGCCCACAGAAATCAATGCTACGTAGTTTGATGCTATGTATGTAATCCATGCTCGTTTCGTTGCTTATTCAAGAAGAAAGAAATTTCCAATCATTCTGCAATCACTACTTTTCCGCTATCTTGATGCAAAAGTAATTGATTGCGAGGTTGGGTATTAATGTCACATGATTGGGGTAACAATTTGTCTTTCTCAAGATTTAGAATCAGCACTTCCCTTTTGTCCATCTCATGAAAACAACTTCATTAACAAACTGGTTTTCTTGATCTCTATGGGCTAGCTATACCCTTCTCTTTCTCACTATTTCCTCCCTTTAAGCAAGGCATTGCATGCCATGGTATCCTTGCTAAATAGTTAACATAATATAAAACAACTTTCACGATTTGACATACATTGTTCAATAATAATAATAATAATAATATAATCTGTATCATAAATTTTTTTGACATAAATTAACGCAATATTTTCAATTTTCACGCATAATTTAATTGCTCCTCCCTCCAAACAAGATGATTTAACTAAACCATATGAATATGGTCATACGAGACATATTTTATGGATTAAGATTTTCTTCATTTCTTTCCTCTTTCATTTCTCCTATTTTTAAAGTTTTGAAAAAAAAAAAAATAGGCATGATACACATTTAATGAAGAGTGTTATTTACTTTTTCAAAATTATAAAAATAAAAGAAATGATGAATTTTTTTTTTTTTTTATTTAACCTAGTGGCTTAACCAAAAGTGATAGTACAATCATGACTTCATCAATCTTTCTACTTCAATTAAATTAAGATCTCAAACTTTTGTGTATCTTAAGAAACTAGATACATTTTAATGCACATGAAATGAAAAGTAAAAAATAAGACAGACGTTTGGATCATCGCTAAAAATAAATTATCTTTTGTTGAATATTAACTATCATTTAAAAAAAAAAAGGAAATTTAATAAAGTTATTATCTACATCATCAATCAATACTTTTTGTTAGTTACAAACTTACAATAAGTATACTCATAAATTTCATGTTGATGCTCTTGAAAGCAGTTTAAGATTTGTTATAATTGCACTCTTTTGTCTTTTATTTTGTTTTTCTCTCTCTGTGAAATTATGATTGATGATTGCAACTTGCAAGAACATGTTAATAGCCGTTACTAGCAGGTAAGTGGTTAATTAATTATTCAATCTCCCCTTTATCCTTTTGTACGATACTTCGAGACAGATTATTGCTCCTTCCTTTTCTTGTCCTCATCATTTGTGCGACTTCAAAGCAAAATTTCAGCCAATGCAATTATGCTTTGTTAGGTTGAACTCAACTTCTATGAATTTATGGTTTAATTAATTTAATGAAAAGGAGAGAACTTAGCCCTAAAACCTTGTATATGGCATTCATATTAAAGGGTTTGCTACTTTAAAGCAAAGGAAATGTGTTTTAGAAGATAAAATATAGTAATGTCTATTAATTAAAAATTAACTGTTAAATTTATCATTAATTTTAAATTTTGATATATAAGTGTATTTAATATAATCACAACTTCTAATTATTATTTTTCCAATCAACAAATGTGAATGCTCTTTATTCTTTATCATTTTAAAGGAGTTAAATATAAAATTAAGACTATTATATTGGTAACTTATCACTAGTACGGGATTGTAAAATGCGATATTTTTTTTCGCAAAAGTAAACAAGACAAAATTAGCCGTTCTGCTTTTCACATCAAAGGATTCCTTCCTTTATAAAATATCACAACCTTTTAATTTACTTAAAATATGTAATAAATAGGATTTTAAAGAGAAAAGAAAGAGAGTGTTTTTTATTTTTAAACTAAAAGAGTTATTTAATGTTTATAAAAAACAAAAAATTATAACATTAAATTTATGTTAAATATTTTTTATTTATTTTATTTAAAATATTAAATTAAAAGTTGTAAAAAATAAAATTTTATTCTCTCTCTTTTCTCCTTAATCTGAAAGCTCACTCTCATACATACTTCTAAGTTCCATTAATTATGTTAGTTGCATTGAAAGCTTAACTACCTTATTTAAAATGGATTGTCTTTTTTTTTTCCTTCAAATTCTTTATATTCTCATGTTAAACTATAATACAGGTTTCTCTGTAATTAATTATATTAAATGTAATTCCCCCTCCCCCTTTCTAACTACTGTGGATCATGTCGTTTAAAAAATAACCTAATTTTGATATTTTAATTTTTATATTCAAATTATACTTTTTTTCTTTTTCCATTTTCATGATCTCTTTTTTTCTCTCTTTTTTTCTCTCAAAGAATGTACATGACGAGCATGTGAGAAAAAAAATCTTATAAAAAATATAAACTTAAATATGAATTTATCTCTAAAAATTAAATATATTTTATTTTGATCAAATTTTTTTATTTAATTTTAATCTTTTATAAAAGTTTTATTGTTATTTTAGTTTTAATTTTAAGTAATAATATTAAATAATGACATATAATGATGTTGATAGTTCGTTAAGTTATGATATTATTAAAAAATTTAATAAAATATTAGCATATAATTTTTTTATAATAAATTATATTTATTTATAAATATTCATATGTTTAACATAATTAATAACATCAAATTAATTAATAAAAAATATAAAAATATAGTTAATATTATTTGATAATTCTCATATATTTTTTTATGTAGTTTTAATGACGTAACATATCAATGAATTATCAATATAATTATTATGTTATTATTTAATGTTACTATTTATTTACAAAAATTAAATTAAAAAATTTTAAAAGATTAAAATTAAATTAAAAAATTAAAAGATCAATATAAAAAATATTTTATTTTTTATTTATATTTAAGCAGAAAATTTAGGATCGAAATCTGTTAAAATCTTTTAGCCCTAAGAAAGGGTGGATAGAACCGTCTGTGGCTATATGTAACCTCTGTATTGAAAAGCATTGGTCGTAGCTCTTTTTTTTTCTTTCCAAGTCCAAGTAAAAAGTGAGTTATATATCTTTATTTAGATAAAAGTGAAATTTACTTTTAAAATATTAAAATTACTTAAGTAAAAATTTTATATTAGTTTTAAATTTATTTTTAGTCTTTATAAATTTTTAGATTATGTAATTTTGGTTTCTAAAAATTTTTTATTTCATATTTGATTCTTGTGTTTTTAAAATTTAATATCTTTAGTCCATTATTAATTTATTGTCAATTTTTTTTAATAAAAATTATTAATGCGTCATCTAATTAATAACATAATATTGATGTGTTAAGGTAGTGAATGACTCAATAATTTGACATATATGTCAACATGATGTTGTTTGTGCTAATGTAACAATAGAAATCAAAATTAACATTAACAATATCATGTTGGTATATATGTTAAAATGACATGTTATTTATCATATTAATAATTATAAAATTAGTCTAGTGGTTAAAACAAAAAGAAGAGAAAAAAAATCGTGATTCAAATATTTTTTATTAACAAAACTAATGATTAATGTTTGTCAATAAAAAAATATGTTAATATTACATTATTATTTAAATGTCACATTAATAATTTTTATCAAAAAATTGATGATGAAATAATAATGAACCAAAATTGTTAAATTTTAAAAATATAAAAAATTAAATATGTAATAAATTTGTTTAGATGATCAAAATTACATAATCCTAAATTATAGGATAAAAAAAGATTTTTTTTGCATATATAATTAGTTTCAAATACTTTTAACTTTTTGCATTATAAATACAATCTATTTCTAAACTTTGTAGTTTTAATGAACACTTAAATGTTTTTTAATCAAGTGAACATCCTGTCAAAAATTAAGTGAACATAAAAATGAATTAGGTGGCATAAGACGATCAAAACATTGATAATGATATAGCTATTTGAACAAGGATTTGCAGCTTCTTAATACAGCTAGGATTGTGAAAGAAATAGTAAACAATTCTTGTTGGCTTGGTCATCTAAGGGGCCAAGAGGTTACTGAATCATATGAGAAAACTTGCCACCTTAACCATGGTTTTCCTTTTTTTTTTTTTTTCCTCTTAAATAAACAATAAAAATTCAATATTTTCTTCTTATCTTCTTTTTCCATTTTATCTCTATTTCCATAAAAACAAATAAGGTGTAAATGTCTTTCTACAACCTAACAAAGCGGCTTCGGGACCTTATTTATTAAAACTAAAACTATTTGAACATATACGAATGTGGCACTGTTTTTTTAGAATATAATTCTTGTTTTCATAAGATAATTTTAATAGTACTCTGGTACGTAGTTATCGCAAACCTATAATTTGATTTTTTAAATTTTAATTATGTTAATTGATTGTTTCATTTTTTAGATTTTAAATTTTAATTATATTAATTAAATTTTTTATATATCACAATTATATAATTATATTTATCAATTAACATGTATTTGTTTTTGTAAAATTTAACAATAACATGTCAGGTGACATGATACTAATATTAGCATGATGACATAATGATTGATTTATATATTTTGTGTGATTTTTTATTTAACATAGATAATTTTGATTTTTTAAATTTTATAATTATCTAATTTTAATCTTTTAAATTTTAATTTCATATGTCAAAGTTGTAAATAAGCATTTTTTATTATAAAATATATTTATTAAAATATACTTATATATTAAGTATAATAAATAAATATTTATTGTATATATTTAATATATATTATATATTATAAAAATATTTAATAATAAATAATAAACAATTTAATACATATATAATAATTCTTTTATCCATACAAATAAAAAAATATATACTAAAAATTTATAACAATTCCTACACTCTATTTAACTAATTAAGTAAGATCTCTTATACTTATATTTATTATAAATATTTTTTATGAATATTAAATATAATAAATATTTATTATATTTAATATATAAGTACATTTAATAA
>JAMLFT010005543.1:0-12549 GCA_026544285.1 Pachyrhizus erosus
AAGATTATTTTGATTTAAAATTTTATTTTATCTTTCATATCCTCTATTATTTATAAGAAATGTCTTGCTAAATAGTGTATTAAGGGTATTCGTTAAGGAGGTAAAACATAATTTTTTTTTTTTGACATGTGAAAAAAAATATTTTTTATGATTTTAAAATATTCTCATAGAATCTTGCTACTCAATTTCTTAAAGACATTGATTAAAGAAATAAAAAAAAATTGTTGAGATATGCAAAAATACATTCTTTTATTATTTTTAAATACAGAAATAAGTTTTAATTGAGATGCACAAGACCTTTATAAGAATATAATATATTACTCATATATTTCCTCTCTCCCTCTTTTACAAACCAAAACAAGATATATTTTCTCTTCTCTTAAAACCAAAACATTAAAATGAATGTTCGGATTAAGGTTTGAATAAAAAGTATGTTGTAAATTTAATTTGATAAAAAAATGAGTTTATTATAATGTGATTTAAATATTTTTTATTTAAAATTATGCTGATACAATAAAACTTATTTAAATAATTTCAATCAAAAGTACTTTTATTTTATGTTTTTATTGTAAATATACAAATCAAAAGCATTTCTACTTTAAAAGTAACTCATTTATTACTTTTAATCTAAACTCAAATTTATCCCAAACATAAGTTATAAAATTAATTTTTAAAAAAATATAAACATGATATAAAATTGAGTTTGAAGTTTAAAAAAAATGTGTTTAAAGTCCTTCAACAGGTACCTAAACATGCCATTATATCTAATAAATACTCTCTAATATAATAATTTTTAAAAATAAATTAAATAAAATGGCAGATTATCATAGAGTATTATATATGTCGATCCATATCTTTAGTTATTTCTCTCTTTTTTTTTAATAGATATTTTATTTGTTTCTATAAACATTAAAATAAATGAAATAAAATAATATATTAATACCCTAATCTTTTACTTATTTCTATAAAAATTACGTATTTTCTTAAACACTATTCACCAGAGTCAGAGATCACTGCCTTTGACACCTAAAAGAGTGTGTAAACAATTCACTCACGATTAATTAGCTGTTTTCAAAGAAAAAAGTCAACCTTCTCTCGAACAGATTCAATCATACTGAATTTTTTAAACCAAAAAGAATTCCTGTGGTCAACTCAGTTTAATTATGTTAATTTTTTAGGGCTATCTTTCTCATACAGTGCAGGACTGTTTCTGGCTGCTCATGAAATACAGTTAAGTATATCTTTTGTAGACACAATGAAGATCATCCACATGTTTAGTTCCACAGATAAACAAATGTTGGGGCAAAGGGTAAAAGCCAGAGCTGGCATTAAAAATGAGCAATTCCTTTTCCTTGTCTCATGGAGAGTGTCTAATTGTGTCCTTCTTGCCATGAACTTGGAAACCCTTAATCAGGGAGAAGATCAGAATTTTCCATATCTTCCAAATCCACTTAAACATTATGTATACACCTTCCAAATTAGCCAATTAGTGCTGTCATTAGCTTTCCCATTGTTTTTTGTTAAAAGAAAAAAACTTTCCCCGTTGTTTATTGAATAAACCGGACAAGTTTTAGTTATATAATATACACTTAATTATAGGTTAACACTTAATAATGAAATGCTTCTAGCGCATATCATATTAACGTACATACATATGCACATACTAATTAATTGCTGTGACTAAGATGAAATGTGCTAGAATCTCTAGGTCTCGGGCCTCCTCTACAATGAGTAGCAGTATGATATTAACATGTTTTAAGTTAAACATATAATTTAATCTTTTTATACATTATAGATTTTTAATTTAATCCTTATATACAAAATCTTATTAAATCAATTATTATATATAAAATATTACTGTTTTGTCCAACATATTGTATTTTTAATTTAATTTCTATACATATAATATATTTTTAATTTAATCCAATTATATTTATAATATATTTTTAATTTAATCTCTACATATAAAAATTATTTTAAAAATGTGCTATATATATATCACTAAATTAAAAATACGTAAGAAATTAACAATAACACGAACCAAATCAATGATATTTATGTATAGAAAAACTAATTTAATAAATTTTATTTATCAAGAACAAATTAAAAATTATATATATATATATATAGATTAAATTTTATATTTAACCTTTCATGTATATTAATAAAGGTTTGTGAGCTGTAATGTACATTGGTATTTAGCATATAGAAATGTCATTTGCCATTTTTTCCAAAAAAAAAAAAGGTCTTCATTATATTAGAACTTTAATAGTGTGTCGAAACAATCTTATGTTAAAGAATACTCCTGAAATTAAAGCGAACTTGTCACCAAAGTGAGCAGAGATATACCTGTTATTAATTTAGTTTGAAATGCATCATGGTCATCTGAAGTTAATAAACATTTAAAATATAATAATAATGTGCATGTAATAAAAAAAATATTTTTATATTTTTATATTGGAATATCACTCACATAATAAACTTCATGTATTTTTATTTTATTTTTACAGTTGAACATCACTCATATGAGAAAATTTAATTTATACCTTACATTTGTATTATTTATAGATTTTTTTTTTACTAAATATAATTGCATCTTAAATTTTGATATGATAAAACTATTGTTATTTTCAACTTTTTTTAACTAATTTGTATATATATATATATATATTAGATTATGTATAACAACATAAAAATATGATAGTTTTAATAAATAGATGATAATACAATATTTTAAATTTTAACTTAAGGTTATGTATATTGAATTCTAGAAAAATATGTTGTATGTTCAAAATTTTAAATAAGTTCATAACTATGTTTTTAAATATATTGAATTTTATTATTGTTAAAGTTAAAATTTTAAATATATAAGTTTATAAATTATGAAATTATTTAATTTTTTTAATATAGACTAGATTATGCAGGTTAACTAATGGTTCAATAAATTGATCTATGACCCAATGAATAAATATTCTCATTGAGTCGATGACAGGTCCTATTATGATAATATTGTCAAAAACAAAACCTAGGTAAACCCAAATAACAGAAAGAAAGTAGAAGGAGACTTTGATGTCCACGTCAATCCTCGTGATATGGACATTAAAGCCCAAACTCATGAGTCTCATGATCAACAAGACCAAGTTTATGATGAGAAGGAGACTTGTGATTAGCAATTCTAAGCCTATGGCGAGAAGGATCAAGACCAGGACTTAATTCAAGACTTACGTGAACCCATGACTAGATACATGTTTAGAAAGGCCCAAGAGGCACTGTAGTATAAGGTGAACATCTACTGAAGGTCCAACTGTTGAAAGTTTAATACATGGATAAGACTAGTATGATTACATATATAGCATGCTTGGAGAGCTAGGAAGTCTAATTACAAGATTTAGTTCTTTTTTTCTATTTATTTAAGCTCTAAAGTTTGTTTGGTAAAAGACATAAAAATAAAAAAATTTTACTCAGTGTTAGGATTAGAACCCAAGATCATAAGCATAGTATGCTCACACTTAATCACTAGGACAAATTAGTTTTGCATACGATATTGAGATTTTATTTTCTTTTATTTTCTTCCAAATAAGGTAAACTCATAAACTAAATTTGTATTAAAATCTTTTGGAATTCAGAATATAGGAGATTATGATTGATTAATATTATTTGTGAGTTTTAACTCTGCTAGGGTTCTTTCTTGCATCTTTTGATCTTATCAAGAATTCTCCTATTTTTGTGACGATTCTTCTTAGACTTATCAAACAATCTTGTTTGTGATGACTTACCTTTCAAGTTTTTGTGTTTTATTTTTAAAAGTCCATATTTCAATTGATTCTCAAACCCTAATCCACAAATTATCAATTTCTTGTTTTGATTCTCCTTGAAAATCTTATCAAGAAGGCACGATCTTGTCGAGCAAGTCTTTGCATTCTCAACAAAAGCTTCAAGTCCAAAACATAGAAACCGTAAGCTTAACAACAAAAAGTTAGTAGCCGCTGAACATGGATTTTAACACTTTTTTATTTTAAAAAGGAACTTATACTATTTATCCATGAACTAAGATTAGTCTGGAGACTTTAAAACATACACAAGAATTTCATCACATTTATACATTTTTTACCGTACCAATGAGCAAGGGACTTGGCTCATGAAAATGCAGCAATTGATAACCTGCAAATTCTCGCTACACAACATCTAATCAATCATAAGACACTTTCACAAATCACTTGTAAAAATAAAACCTAAGCTTTGCCTCCCAAACAAATAAATACAAACATGGCTAGCTTAATCATATTCAAATCCCATACATAATTCTACTAAAACAAACACTATATTTCATCCCCTATAACATTTTATAAATACAAAATTTTTAAACTAGAGACAAGTATCAACATGTCAATACTCCAATTACTCTAATGAAACAAGGATGATCTCAAACAGATCGCAAGATGAATAACTTCTCTTTAGAGTGAGAAGTATGTAGGAAAAAATTACTCTCATTTACTTAAAACATTGCATCTTGATCTCATAGTGAAAGAAAATCAGCTAAAGGGAAAAGGTAATAGGAATAAATTAACTACATATCTACTCTCATGATCAATGTGAATTCAAAAGTTATAGACATACAAGGGAAACATGTAGACTAAAAGGTAAATAATTTGTTTTATTTGCAGGAAAAAAGTTATGCATATGGGAACACATGATACGAACTAACAATACCTAATTCAAGAATTGTCTTATATTTATAATTTGAATATAATGACTAGAAATATTTAGATGAAATAAATATTTTAACTTATCTTATCTTTAATTCAATTAAAATTAGGATTTTTTTTTATATTATCTTATCTTTAGGATTTGTTTTCTATTTCTTATCTTTAGTTTAAATTTATAGGTTTGTTTTATTCTAATTTCTTATAAATAGAAACTTATGTAGAAAAGAACAACAACTTAGATTTTAATGAATTAAGTATTTTTTCTTATGTAAGAACTTTCCTTTTATTGTTAGGTTAAAGAATTTTTATAGTGTTGGTTCTACCAACATGTTACAATTAGAGTCAAGTTCTTATTTTCTATCTTTTATCTATTTCTATTATTTTTATTTATTTTCAAGACGATCTTTTTAATTCAAATTCATATCAACACACACCATAAAAAATCTCAAGAAAAATATAGCAAAGGAAGCAAAAGAACCACTACATAAAACATAAAAAAAAAAGAGATATTATAGAAACTTACGATAACTTTTATTCGGTCAATAAATCACAATTAGAATCAAATTCCTATTTTCTATCTTTTATTTATTTCTATCCTTTTTACTTGTTTTTAAGATAGATTTTTTAATTCGGATTCATATCAACACATACCATAAAAAAATCTCAAAAAAAATATAACAAAGGAAACAAAAGAACCGCTACATAAAACATCATAAAAGAGATACTATAGAAACTTACAGCATGACTTTTTGTTAGCCTTTTTCTAATTCTTTCTGTCTTTTCAAACCTGAACAACCATCAAGAGAACGAGCTGAACAACGCTGCAGATACACATCAGAAATCTTGGTGGCCCGATGGGATAATTGTTGTTTTCATATCTGAAATTCTTGACACTTGGAAGCCACCCTAGAAGACTCAACAAATTCAACTTCAGTTTCATCATTATTATCAGCCACAGAACCTGCAAATTCTGTATGACCCAATCTAACAAAGGTATCTCCTGTCTTTGCTACAGGTGTCACAGCACTAGAATGAATACCCTGCCAGCCCTTTCCTTTGACTGCATTATAAAGTTTAGATTTTGAATTGATAATCTCAAAGAGAATTGATCCTGAGCCAGAATTACCTGCATTAAATACTCAATTAGTATGCCGCACATTGCTACTGGAAATCTATTTTGAATATAAGTAATAAAGCATACACAAAGGATCCCCAAATTGAAAGAAAAGCAGCACGAGCAGCTAACTGCTCAGCATCTTTTTTGTTTCTAGCTGCATCACCGGTGTAACTTCTACAATTGAAAACGAAAACAGATATAAAAATAGGAAGCAACCCTTCTTGGTGAACAGTGTTGTACGTGGGTCCTTCTAGATTCAGTTTAGTAGCATACTCATTCAAGATAGACTCGAAAAATGTAGAAATCTTGAAGTCAAAGACAAGCGGTCAATGATTTAAACAAAGATATATGGAATGGTAATGCAAGATCGAGCCAAAATGAAACAGTAACATCCTAATTAAAGCATCATCAAACTTAATGCTATTTCACTAGCTTTTTGTTTTTATCAAGTCTGCAAATAGTTATTTCACCAGCACTTAGCACTTAATATGAAAACAATTTTCCAAAACATAGATTTTAATGATTAGTTCAAGCTGTACTAGATAAGTTTCAAATCATTACAGAATATGAAAAGGAAGCATCTAAACTCAATTTCCATGGGCAACAAAATTTATTTGTAATTATAATGGTACTTCTTTTGGATCAAACTTGTATGAGCTAAATGCTTGTATTAAAAAAGAGAACATGTGAAATTATCTGATGCTATTATCTTCCTGAACTAAAGGCCTCTGCGATAGGTTGCACGGTGATCTTCAAGTAAAATTCCTTAGCATCACAAGAGAGAGAAGTGTATGATGTATCCAATAACAAATTAACTTGCAAAAATGCGTTATAATTTCTAACAGAAAATTTACTTTTATAGGTAAGGTCCATTTAGGCAAATACGTACACTAGCTAGGAAGAATATGTTACGAAAAACTTCTCAGATTATCAAACAATACCTTCTTCTTGATAGACAAAAATTTTACTAGGAAGAAACAAGAAAAACGCCATCTAATGTAGGATTACAGACATTAGGAAAAAATGTAACATTCTTCTAATTACAAAGCACCAGTATGATTTGGAAAGTAAGCATAAAAACAAGTTTAATATGTAGCAGTCTAAAATTTTGGAACATATTAACAAATATTGGCTCAAAATGACTAAACAGTTTGTATGAGTCAATCAACTGAAGCTGCACCTACTGAAATCAACACCAAAAATTTTGCTACAACACACCTCATAAACAAGAGACGATGCTTCATCTTGTGCACTTTTAGAGAGGCACTTCAAGGCAAGTCTAGCAGCATTCAGTTCAGCAGTTTTTCGGTGGGAAAAAGTGGATTGGCCAGTGTAACACCTCCCATCCACCCACACCCTTGACCTAAAGCTGGGAGCATGTTGTTGTCCCTCATTGATAGTTTCATACACAGGAAGTGCAATGTTTAGACTTTTGAGCAAACTCTTGTCAACGATTTTTGTGCATCAGTTGTTCTGAAAAACCTCATGCGAGTTGTCAACAATGTTAGAGATCTCTTTATGTGTTTAACATAGATGCATAAAAAATCTGTTGTAGATGGTAAACACAAGCAAAGGCAAAGCATGAATATCAATTATTAAGTTACCAAACATTTAGAAGTGAAAACACAACAATTGCAATGCAAATAGCCAAATACAAAGCTGCTAAGTAAAATTATAAGAATTAGTTTAAAAGAATCATTCTTTGGTAACTAACCATCAACTTAAAAGCTCCACTGGCAGTTTGACTTAATGTGAAATTTAATTTCTTACTTGCAAACTCATTTTCTCCAAAACAAATAACAAATATTTCCAAAATAAGTTAATCCAAACACTCAAGATACATGTTTAATTTCAAGCATTAATCACTTCACTTTAAACTAAGGTCTTTTTTTTTAATAAACTTTTCCATAATAAAAAATAGGAAAGTAAAATAAATAAGCTTTTCTCATAAGTTAAACTTAACTGATACAACAATTAAAATCATGTTTATAAAGCAGCATCTCTCATTTAGCTTCTTAAGAAAACTGATTTTAACTTGCTATTTTTATTTATGAAACAATTTTTTTATTTATTTTTCCTTTTTATAAGCATTTAAAAAAATTATCCAAACATGGTCTAACTTTTAATCAAAATAAATTTTTGCAAAAAGTCAGCTCAATCATTCACACTCTTAGAACTCATCCACTCATCAAATGTAAGTTAACAACAACAACAACGCAACAGTTACGTTGAGAAAGAAAATTAAGGTTATGTTGACAAAAATTTCAAGAAATACGTAGAAATGAAGGCCATACGAGCGCAAGGTTGAACAGGAAGGGAAAACGGAGATGATTGAGGAGGTGCATGTTGGGGAGAAGATGAAACCATGGGTAAGGGAGGAGACGAAGAAGTTTCTCTCATTCTCACGAGTATCAAGAAACAATGACAAGGTTGTTGATCGTGGAATCCAAAGGAGAAAAACGTCAACATTGTTGCTCCTACAAAACTCTGATATAGTTATTAGTTAGTTAGTACACATCTCTCACTAATTGGAATTGGACTTAAAAAGAATTTGAGTTAAGTAATTGGAATTGAAGTTTATTGCATTTTCAAAATAGTCTACGATACAGAATGCTTTATTTTCTCTATTTATTATATACACTTTATTATTCTTCAAAGATATTGGAGACTGAAAGCATTTCATTTAAAATATTAATTTTAAATACACTTATATATGAATCTTAGATACCTTTATTGTACATTTAATGATTTAGAACCTTGTGATTTATATATATATATTAACAAAACATTGTATGGAATTTGTTAATTACAGTATTTTTTTTAAAAGGAATTGTTAATAAGTTATAAGTTTGATTTTTTAAAAATATACCTAATATTGTAATTTGGTAAACTATGTTTTAAGAAAAATAAATGAGTATAAATGAAAACTCATAATTACTATTATGTGTTCACTTATTTTTCAGAAGAACTATATTAACAAATTATAACTTTGATTTGCTAAAAATACATCTAAAGATTTAACTTGTTATCACAATCCTTAATAAAACAAATAAAATGAATGTGTATTAACGTGTCCATGTGTATGTAAGAGCAAAGAGGCTAAAGTCCAATATGACATATCATGATGTCTGTATATTTGTTTTGTTTAATTTTCAAAGAATTGTTTTTTTAAAATAAATAATTTAAAATTTTGATGCTAAAAAAATATAAAATATTTTAAATTTTGGTCTAGAATAAATTATTTCTTTTGAAAGTTAAAATAAAACTTCTCTATAAGTATAAGTATATGTTTTAAAAAAAATGACATATCTCACAGGAAGAATTAGTTTTACCTAATAAAATATTCATTATTTTCAATTTCTTTAAAATTAATTTTTCAACACAAATTTTATTATGAGAATCTAAAATCTTAAACAAACAATCAAAATATAAGTAGATAAAATTAATTGTATTAATTAACTCTAATAGGATTGTTTAATCCTATTTTTATTTGGAATAAATTAAATGATGTCTGAGCAATAACATGACATCAATGTAATTGTCATGACTTCATAATTAGAAACAACTTGCAAATAATTATGGTGACAAAAATCATATTTTAAAATGAGTCATCATCATTATCTTACCACTAATCCACGTTGACTCAAATTGAAAGTGAAAAATTGACTACAAAAATCAACGATGATAAATTCATAAAAAGAAAAAAAAAGATGAAATGATCAGAATCTTATACCAAATAGTGACATTATTGACATAAATGGTCATACTTTTAATTTATTTAAGGATTGGGCAAAAAAACCAAAACACAAAATTAAATTTTAAAAAAAAATCTAAAGAAAAATATTTATTGTTGAATTTGAATAGGTGCACCATTTCCTTTAACAAATTTGATGCATGAAAAAAAATCGTGTTGTTTTAAAATTTTAAAAACTAGAAATATTTAACCATATTTTAAATATTATATATTATTTATGAAATTGGTCCTATATTTACAACATGAAATCTCAAGCACCATTGTGACCAAACAATTATGCTTTCACCCTTTCGGTCACACCCAAACACTCGAACTAGATTAGAGCTACGAACCAATTGCATATAGCCTAAATCAAATGGGATACTTTCTTCTCACCCCAACACCAAGACACATTTTGGCACAGCCTTTGAGACCATCTTCCTCCATCGAGTCATGAGTTAGTACCTATTTAGTTTAGCATCTATCGTCGTTGATCCATGTCAAGCATGAAGCAACAAAATGGAGCATATGTGTTGTTTTTATATTTTGACGTAAAAACAAGTCATTTGATGCATCCAAGACGTGCAAGCAAATACACCCTCAAGTGCTATCAAATTCTACAATCTTCTTCCTCCCGTTGCTCCAACAATGTTGACTTCTTTCCATTGAATATTTTAGTCTTATATCATGTGATGTATTTCTTATATATGTTGGTTAAATTGATATTTTTTTCATACAACAAAAATATTATTTTAGATTCTAAAATGTGACATTCCTAATTTCCAATATTCTATCCAAACATAGGGTTCAATTTTTTTTTTTGTCTTCTTGTTGTAACTTACAAAACAACACCTAATTATACTTTCTTTATCTAATAAGTGTTACTTTAAATCAAATACTTAATATATTAAAATTAAGAAATACATTACTTAGCATAAAATTATTGATTATCAAAAACTTATTTTAATTTCTACAATTGAACGATGATAACTTCCTTCCATTGAATTTAATTTAACAACTTCTCTAATTATTAGCATTATTATTTTGAATTTAACTATTATATTTTATTTTGTTATAAATCGATTTATAGGGTAGCCTAAAAAGTGGTTCAACAATATAGAAAAACTAATTCTGATCTCAAAACCAGTTTAAAATTGGTTCTGCACTATACTGATTTAGAATTCATTTAAAACCAGTTCACCAAAAACCAAACAATTTTGTCAAATAAAGTAAAAACCAAAGCATAAATAGTTCAATCTGGTTTGGTTCATCAAACCATTGTACAACTCTATTTGTTAGTATCATTAAAATCAATATAATAGGCTTAACACATAAAAACCCGACTTTTTAAATAAGTTTTAAACTAGGTTAAAACCAGTTTTACAAACAAACAAGAAGTTTCAAGCGTGTTCAAAACTAATTGGTTTTAAAACTTGATTTAAAACCATTTTTAGAACCAATATTTAGAATTAGTTCTGTTTAAATATCGGATCATTTTATCTAATTCAAAACAGTTTGGATTACAAAATTAAAGTGATTCAATACAATTTAAATTTTTAAGTAAAAAAAACAAAAAACAAATCATGCACACTCCAAATTAAAATAAATTTAGAATAAATTACATTCATATCTCTTTGTTTATTATACTCACATTATTTATCTAAAATGTTCAAACATCTCTTTTATCGTTACAAAATGGATTCCATTAATGAAAATGTGTCTCATATTTTTTTAATAAAATTTTTAGACAATTTTTAATCTTTATATCTCTGTTTAAACTAAAAGATTTTTTTGAAATTAAAAAAATAAATTATACTTACACTCCTTCGATTTAACGTTTATTACATTCGCATCTCTTTAATTTAGCACTTATTATAATTATACTCCCTCTCTAATGTATTAATGTTAATTGTTGTTAAATTGGATGTATTAGTTTTCTAAGTTTATCTTATTATCTAAAATTAGATTTAAATGTACATAAACTAAACACATTTATCATTTATTAAGTAATAGTGACTATGTCACAAACAATATGTAAAATATTCAATGTAAGTGTGAAAATATTTTATATAAACAATGCAATTAAAAAAAAGATAAATATGAGAGAGCATGACTATAATAAATGTTAAATTGAAGGGGTGACGGTAATAAATGCTAAATTGAAAGAATATAAGTGTAATTAATTTTTTAATTTTAAAAATAATATTTTAATTTAAATAAATATAAAATGTAAAATTGTCTAAAAATTTTATTAAAAAAATATGTAATAAATATGTGACACATTTTTATTAATGGAATTAACTATGTATCAAAATAAGAGTGTTTCTGTATTGATGTTTTAAAAATAAAAAATATCATTATAAAAATATTTTAGACAAGAGGACAAGTGTACAACCATTATCTTGAAGAGATACGAATGTAATTTACTCATAAATTTATATTAACTTGTACCAGATTAAAAATTTTAATAAGTACATTTAATTAAATTCAAATTCAACCAATAACATATGACATCATTGGATAAACATAAAATATCAAGTTTGAAACCCAAAACATGTAAGACATGGGCTTATTAAACAAAAAGGGTCACTAAACAAGGATTTTAACAACACTACCTAAATTTTAAGAAGGAACTACGGTATGTTTTTTTTTTTTCAGGAACTGTAGTCTTGAGAGTTTGCAACATATACAAGAATTCCGTCTGTGCCGCCTATAAAGGAAGGACTTGGTTCATGGGAGCTGCAGTACAAGGAGGGACTTGGTTCATTGGAGCCACAGTATGAGGAGGAGCTTGGTTCATGGGAGCCACAGTACGAGGAGGAGCTTGGTTCATGGAAACCGCAGTACAAGGAGGAGCTTGGTTCATGGAAACCGCAGTACAAGGAGGAGCTTGGAACATGGAAACCGCAGTACAAGGAGGAGCTTGGTTCATGGAAACCGCAGTACAAGGAGGAGCTTGGTTCATGGAAACCGCAGTACAAGGAGGAGCTTGG
>JAMLFT010005544.1:0-17408 GCA_026544285.1 Pachyrhizus erosus
TTACAAATTTATTAAGAATTAAAAATATATTTTAATTTTAATTTTTTATAACAATTTATACAATATAAGCAAGAGATAGAAAAAAGAGAGAGAACAATGTGTGATAAAATAGGTGAAGTGTGATTATTAGTGTTATATGAGTGTGTTAAAAATGGGTAAATGTTATATGAGCATCATTACTCTTATAATTTTAAATCAAAAGGTAATGGCTTTAAATCTTAATCCCTTATCATAATTTGTTGATATAATAACATGTACTTTTTCTTTTCCTTAAATCCTCACACTCACTTAAAGTAGATTTTTAAGCTGAATATATTATACTTATTATAACCCTATATGTTTTTTCTCCTATTATATTTATTATAACCCTATATGTTTTTTCTCCTGTGTAGTTATTAACATAGCAATCAAAAACATTTTTTTTACAGCAGCAATTAAAAACTTAAAATGCCACACTTTTAACAAATAATCCCTGCAAAGTCATTAAATGAAAATTGTTAACAACACAAATTTTTAATATTATATTATTAAGTAATATATCATGTTAGCATCTAATAAAGAAGTGATATAAATTATATAATGAGACTAACGTAGCTTGATTTAATGAACCAATGCTACGAAAAAGTAACTTACTTGAATAATTGTGTCGTGATCACGTCGAGTCGAATAAGAATCCCACTGAGAAAATCCTTTATGCTTTGAGTGTATTTCCTTTGGTACTTTACCTACCTTGGCTGCATTTTCTATTCGACTTTCCATATCTTGGTACAATTTCTGCAACAGGGAATAAATAAAAATTTTCTATTCTTATACATCAATGATTCGTTTTGTGGTAATTTTCCAAACAGATAATGTAAAAACGTCTATAAGGGACAGCCACAATTTCCATTAATTGCTAACTAAACCAAAATTTGATTTATGGTTTAAGGTTTGTGGATGCCACAGGCATTGGGATTGAATGTCACATGCTTGGATTTGTACAATTACATGAATTTACCTAGTCTACAATGTTTGCTTTATTTGGTTTGAGACATTGATCAATATTTATTCATCTATGAAGTTCTTGTCATTCCCTTTATCAATATATATATTAGAGGCAGGAAAGAGGTAAAAAAAAAACTTAATTAACATGTACTAACTCTCGCTCAATTATAGATTATTATGTAAAATTGTTAATTTTTATAATAATTATTTTAAAATTTATATATATAGTTATCTAATTGATTGATAATATAAAGAAATTTATATTAAAATTAAACTTAAAAAAGAGAAAAAATCGTATAACAAGTAAAGTGACTAAAAATCAATAAATATAATTAATTAAAATGCATTGACGGTATAAAAGTTTTTTATAATATTATTTAATTATAAATTATTAAGTATAACAAGTTTTGTGGACTTTTATAATAGATACTTTAAAAATTACTTAACAATAATTTTTTTATTAATTAATAATATATAATTTTTTTATTTTAAAAATACATGATAATTAAATTCTAAATAAATATACGATAAAGTAAAAAAAAATTATTAATTTATATAAAGTAATACTCTATCCACCATCTTAGTCACGTTTTTATCCTTTTATTTGGTCCTCCATGACAAATGGACAAATCTTTCTTCTATGTTTGCGACCAACACCCCTACTCTGTTTCTGTTAGAGCAAATATTTCTCTACTTTCATCCCTTTAACTTTAGGTACTTGATAATAATAAATACTGAAATGAAAATTTTTAAATAAAAAAGAAATCTATATCCAAAGTTCACAATTTTATAATGTCACAACTAAAGTAAACTAAAAAATTAATAAAGATTAAAACATTAACAAATATCAAACCAAAATACTTGTATGTAACTACCAAAAAGTCATTTAAACCTTCTATTTTATTATACTTAGTATGTTTTTTAATCTTCCCTTAATTCAGAAACTTGAGTACATGAGATACAATTGTTTTCTTCTGTCTCGATCACCCTAAAAATATTTGCACAGTCAAATAGAAACTATGTCATTGCATTTTATTCTAACTCATTTGATTTAATATTAAATACTCTTTTTATTTCATTACATTTTATTCTATGTTATTTTATTTTATCTCGTTTGACTTAGTGTAAAATACTCTTACCATTTCATATTGATTGATCTTTTAACATAAAAATAAAAATCAGACATTTAACATTTTCAATTTTTAATTTTTAATAAATTATAAACTTTTTTTAATTCTTTCCCTAATAAATATTATTACTTTAGAATATTTAATAATGTATATTTATAAAAATAAAAAAATAAAGTTATTTTAATAAATTAACCTATAACAATGTTATTATTTTTCTTAATTTGTATGAAAAAATTGAAAATTCAATCATTTTATATTTATCATAATAATATAATATGATATGATGTTGAATGTTAATTTGTCTTGCTCTAGCTATAAGGGAAAATAAAAACATTTTATCAATAAATAAATAAATAAAGGTACATAAAGTAGTAGAGAACATCACCTTGATGGCAACCAATTCTTTGGCCTCTTTATTTGAGTGAGTTGATGAGGCAATACTTTTGAAATAAGCAGCTGGTGAGGTAGGTTCCACCTTGAATTTCTTGCAGAATGGAAGCCAATGTTTGGCAAAGATAGAAGCCTCTAAAAGAGCATAGAAGGTAATATCTGATGCAGCATCATCTGAAAGATACACACTCAGCTTCTCTGTTGGATAGTCATAAGCCATAACTGATAGCACTGTGTTAATCACCATCACTGGTGGTTCAATCCCTGGATCTGCTGTGCACACAAAAATGTCCACTCTTGGCAATATCTCCTCATATCTGTTTCAAAATATGCATTCAATTATTTTTATTTTATTTTGAACTGAAATAAAATTTTACTCTTTATAAAATAGAATTTTTTTATTTGAATTCTTTTAAAAAAATTAATATTTTAAAGATTTAAATTTTTTATTTTAATTTATACTTTCAAATATCAATGTAATAATTATATTAATAATTCATTGACTTGTCATATTATTATGAAGTTTAATAAGAAAATTATAAATAATTTTTTAGTTAATTATATTTTTAAATATCTTATTAATTAATTTAAAATTATTAATTATTTTAAATAAATAAAAATTTAAAAAATAATTATTTATCAAATTCTTTGATAACATGATAAGTTAATAACTGTTAATATGATTATTAAGTTATTATTTAAAATTAAAATTAAAATATTATTTTGTATCGATTAGTTTAAATTATTATTGTAGCTTTTCTGCGCTATGTAGTCTTAGTTATGTGAGTTAGATCCACTACTTCAAAAGCCACTTTTGGTGCCATTTGTTTTGGCTTTTAGCAATAATATAAAGAGCTTATGAAACATTTATTGGTAATTTAACTATGGCCGATGTATGGAGACATATGTTAAAATTAAAATCGATTTTTTAAAAAATGAATTACAAGTCTTTTGTTAATAAAAAAATTCAAAGTTTTTTTTTTTTTAGAAAAATGCTAACTAAGGAAACTAGTTAAAGAATTAATAATAAAAAGTTTTTATTTGAAAGTGTAAGAATACACTCCTTCATAATTTTCAATGCAACTTCAATCATAAAAACTTTCTATTTATTAAATCCTTGAGCAGTACCTTACAGCACTGTTAGTAAGACTTTTTCTTTAAAAAAAAAAATAGTGAACTAACTCGTCTAATTTATAGCATTCAACAGATTGGATTGAACTAATAAAATTTTAAATTGTAAGTGAAACCCAATACAGTCCCAAAATGTATTATCCTGCAATAGGCCAATTTAATTGAGCCGAGCACAAATAATTGAAAAGATGATAAATTCGTACATTTGTTATCACATAACTTGATAAAATTTTCTGGCTGAGATAATCAATCTTATAATATTTAATAATTTTTAAAATCAAGTACACTGCTTTAATTACTCTATTTTAAGAGTAAAACACCATTTTGATTTTTAAAAGTATATAAGTCTCAAAAATTAAGAAAATTCTAATTTTTTAATTTTAGACTAATATGATTAATAATTTGTAATTACAGATGTTTATTTGAAACCTCTTTAGTTTAAATAGTAATACAAGAATACTATACACTTTTAAAAACTAAAAGAATGATTTATTCTTATTTTAATGTAAATATCCCTTTTAAAATATACATAACCTCTAATTCTTACATTAGATATGTAAGAATGTCCACTTAGTGATCTTAAATTTAGCATGCTCTAGCAGAAGTGAATGAATCAAATCAACAATAATAAAGAGTGAAATATTATGTTATGAGTGTGGTACCTTTGAGAGAGTGTGTGTCTAAAAGGTTCCCTGAACAAAGGGTTCCATCTGAAGGGGTGTCTGAGGAGCCAGTAAAGGCCAAACCATAGTTCAGCACAAAACATGCCAATCCAAACCCATTTTCCATCTTCACCTTCTCTTGGTATGTGACTCACTCTGTAAACCCAGATGAAGCAAATCCCCACAAACAATGATAAAGAGAAGATTATATAAATTACACTTCCTTTGGCTCTCCTTGTTGCAAACAATGGATAGTACTCCTCCGCCATATATTCTAATTCTATTGCTCTCTATTTTTTCTACTCACTGTTGTTTATTTTTGTAGTCCACCATAGATAAGTACACACCTCAATTTGTCATTTTGTTATGATGAAGAATAACTGTGCTTATAAATAAAAAGATTCTAGTTTATACGATTGTCTTTGGTTGTTGTTGATATTAATATGAACCGTCACATGAAGGACCCACGTATGAAAACAATGTTAATGGTGGGTTTTTTCTTTTTCCTATTCAGTTGATGAATTCATATTATTGAACCAATACATATATATTATACGTGCTATATTTTATTTTTAATAATGTTATTAGAGCAAAATATTTACCAATTTGTTAATAACTAATTTCACCAAATCAGGTTGATGATTTTCAATGAAATTTTTTCTCTTAATATTTTTTTCTATTCATAAAGACTCGAATCAAGATATTATTTAAATAATTATTCAAACTCACTTCCTCTGCGTGATGCTGAAATATAGGTGCTATATATGCGTTAAAGGTTATATAGTATGATATTATTTAAAACTATTATATAAAAAAATATATATATATATATTATTTAAAATTAAGAAGGAAAAAAAAAAATCCATTTGACTGCACCAGCTAATTGAATATTGAATATTCTAAACAATGCGGCGCCTACACGTTCAAATGGTTAAGGGTGTGGAAAGGTTGGGTTCAACCTTATAAATTCGAATTAATTAAATTGATTCTGATTTTTATGTTGGGGCCAACTCAAATTAAACTAGTTATCTAGATATTGGGTTATCATTTAATAAATTCAAAACATATTTAAAAAAGAGTATCTTGTCTATTTGAACGTTGGGGTGCACTAAAGGTTTTTCCACAAGGATATATTATGATAAAGTGCATAATTTACCTCTTCTTTTTTGTATGTATTTGCATAATAGGTAGAAAATTGTATACTTGTGCTCTTGTTTGTAATGTTATCTTGTCAATTTTGCTTTTATGTAAATAACATTTTTTGAGGTACACGAATTGATAAACTCCTTTTTGTTTCTTCTTACTAAATGAAGTGGGATACTATATTTAGCTTATATTCTCTGTGATGCCATGAAGTTTTGATATCTCTTTAGAAGGCAATGACCTTTGACAGATGAAATTTTAAACAATGGACAGATGAAACCATCTAAATACAAATTACTCATCTTTCATACAAATCATTTAAGATAATATGTTATCAAAATATAATAATCTTATTTTATGTATTATTATTAAAACTAAGGGCACACAAGTCAAAATATTGAATCATAAACTCAAGATTTTATGAGTGATAAGATGGAAATTCAGTCTTCTACGAAAATAATTTCATTGGTATTAAGAAGATGGGGATAAAATACATTAAGGGGTCAATTATATAACCTTAAACGCAATGAATTCTTTAGACATTCATCTGGTTAAGTGGAATTCTTGTGTTCAGTATTAAGAGTAATAATTAATTGCATTAAATATAAACTCGTTGGACATTCATCTGGTTAAGTAAAATTTATTTTTACTATTTCTAATCAATATTTGTCCAGATTCAAGAATTTATCTTTTTCTTACAGATTCATGAATTTATCTTTTTGGTACAGATTCATGAATTTATCTGGATTTGATAGACATGGACCATCGAGTGACGCAACCACACTGCAATGGTAAGACATGTTCAAACATCTGTATAATGACTTTTTTGGGATATAGCGTATTCAAAATTATCATATATTTATAAATTTATTTAATTAAAAAATATTTATAATAATAATAATTTTATAAATTATAGATTCAAAAATTACATTGCATTCCGTGATGATTGATGACATAAATTACTAATCATTACTCAATTTAACGTAATTTTTTAATCTATAATTTATAATTTTTAATATTTTAATAAAATTCTTCATTTATAATTTTTTTAATATTACATTATCTATTATAATTATTATACTATTTATCTTTAAATTTAATAAACATTTGATTTTAAAGTAATAATAAAATTTTAAAATTAACTTAAAAATGAAAACCGTAATTATCTAAAATTGATTTTTTTATTTATAATATAAAAATATATAAATAAGCCTTTTATATAATTTTAAATTTATCAAATAATTCAATAATTAATTTTATTAAATATTTTAATTTCTTTTTCATACAATGACACTGCTAAGTTTTGTACCTAGTAGACTAACTAACCGAACCTTTCACCAACCCAGTAGACTAATGATTTTTTATTAGATAAGCTGACTTAATACGTTGAATAACTAACATCTTTTAATTAAAAATTAAATTATCAACTTTCAGTTAAACATTTTAAAAAAATTCTTATGAAAATATATTTTTTAAACAATTCAAATAAATTATGTACCAAAAAAAAATTCAAATAAATTAATCTTAAAAAACAAATTTGTGTCTGATTGTTGTATGATGTGTTATAACTATTCACGCACACGTAAAAGTGAGTAGGCCTCACGGTTTAAGGAAAATTTTTGTCGTAACAAAGCTAGTCACATGTTGTCCTTTGGACTTTTGTTTTAGAAAAAATTATACAAAGAAACAACATCAACCACTAGGCAACTCGTGCCTTTGAACACTGTTGAGTAATAGTTAATGCTTTCAATCCTCGTTGATTGAACCAATGGATCATTTATTGAACAAAATAAAATGGTGGTAACTAATATAAAAATTAGAATATATTATTTTTTACAATTATAGATAAGATAGTTTAGTGACAAATAAGTTTGAGGGTGACTTTAAGAGCATAACATCAATCCTCAGAGAGTGTTATTTTTATAATTTTATTACATTTTTTTTTTTATTATAATTATTTTTATATATATTAAAAACTTATTTAATAAATAAAATAAAATAATAATTTTATTAAATTAATTTTAATTTTAATTAATTTTAATTTTAATTAATTATAATTTTAATTATAATAATTATTTTAAAATAATTTTTATGCACGATAATTATAATGTAACAAAAAAACAAAATGAAAACAAGTGAATGTGTCTTGAAAATTGTGCAACTTGAAGACTTGGTGCACACGAGTTTGTATTTGAGCTTTGGAAATGGCAAATGCAGAACAAAACAAAAAATTAATTGCTCCACCGAAATTTAGATGTGGTTTAATGACGTCACGTCTATTACAGGCTCCATTTGATAAGGTTTCTGGTATGATCGATTCAATCCATCCATGGGGTTTTTAAATTATGGTAATAGTTAACCATTAAGCTACTAAAAGTATTTAATAAATAATGTACAAAATAATATATTTTTATGTTATTTATATTAATTTATATTTAACTAATCATTCAATATCTCGATAAATTTAATTATTAATTTGAATTTTAAAACTTTAGTTTCTATCAAAAGTGTCAATTATATTTGGTGAATTTTCTTACTGATATTTGTAATAAAAGTTTTATCAAAATAATTTTAAGAAATAACTTAGTTTTTATAGTTGTCTTTTGTATATTTTTTAAATTTTCTATTAAAAAAGATAAATTAAATTGAAGTTTTTTATGTATTAACTCGTAATATGTTCATGTTAGTTATAATTGATCAAGATCAAATGACTTATATATGAAAAAGAAAATTTTAATATCTCTCACAATAATTGTTTTTAAGTAATTATTTTTTTTAAAAATTATAAAAACTAAAAAATAGAACTTAATTAACATTTTAATCTCGATAATATATATTTTTTATTTTTAATTCTTATATAAAAATTTACTTGTATTACTTCATGTAATGTCTTTTTTTTTAAAAAAATCTTAGTGTCTACTATTAGTTAGTTTCCATTAACTACATACTTGATTCATCCAAAGTTATGTCAAGTAAAATTACATGCAAACATTATAGTAACTATAAGAAATAATAAAATAAAATAAAACATATATATTATAAAAGTTAAATTATTATTATTATTATTATTATTATTATTATTATTGTGTGTATTATTATTATTATTATTATTATTATTATTATTATTATTATTATTATTATTATTATTATTATTATTAATAAATTGAGCTATATATCACTAATGGCTAATATATTAAATGTTGGTCTCCTATGAATGATCCAAAAAAATTAGTGACAAATTTACTAGTGACGACTATCCTAAAATAACAATTAGTTTTAACTTTTCATTATTAACATTAATTTTTAACTTGTTTAAAAAAAACATTGATCTTTATATGTTTCTCTTGTATTAAATAATGAATAAATACTTTTACATGAAGATTTACGTCAACATTAAAGATGAGAAGAATAATTATCTTATTGACATATTAAAAAATCAAAAAAATATTACAAAAATTTAAGTAAAATTGATACAATTAACTAATAACAAATTTTATATAATGTTATACATAATTAATTATCTATGGCATTATCGAAATCAAAAGATTTGAAATTCCTTTTACAGTTAGTACAGATTTGTGCTTCCATTCTCAAAATTCTAAATGAACTTTTACCATAAGTAAGAATTCTTTCTTACAAAACTCTGAAATGTGTGTAAGGACAAAACCAATTGAATGTGCTAATAAACACATTATGTGTGGTCATACAAAGATGAAGGATATGAATACTCCTAGAGCAAATAATATTGATTTGATAGCAACAAAGCTAGGTAATCTTCCATTGTCCTTCCTTAAGAAAAGTCCTTGGTATATAGGCAAATTGATGAAAACAAGAAAGCCACACAATAGAACTTGCAATCCCATTGTGTCATAAGCTCCAATGCCACCTTCCTTCAATACACTAAGAAAACAAAATGAATTGAACAATGCAAGAGTGGCTAATATAATGAGCATTGGAGAGGAGGCTCCAAACTCCATTATCTCTTTCTCGTAACGTTTGGAAGCATCTTCTTCAATAACCTTAGTTGTAATTGTAAAAGTTGATTCTGAGAGCCCAAAAAGCTTCAAGATGGTGTCAATGCAAGCAAATAGGTAAGAACTTGTTCTTTTGTATAGCCATATCCGTAGATCATTCCACCAACCTTGAAATGTGCCCCCACAAATGAAAAACTCCAAGAAACTATAAGTAATTTCCCCGACAATGACATATGCAAAAGGTATGAACCATGGACTTGACATCTGATAAATCCACCAAGAATTAGTTAAACACATGTTTGCTCAATAATAACTAAGTATTTGCTTTGAAAAGTTACATGCATAATCACAAATTTATACATGTAGGACAATGATGCAAGGACAATCTAATTATCTTAATATGCTTTTTCACTTTGGTTTTGTTTTGTGTTCCCAAAAGACCAAAGTGAACATCTCATTACAAATCCACAACATCTTGAAATCCCAAAGTGAAAAAAAGATAAAACAAAATAAATTTATGTAAATAAAGAGTATAATAAATTAAGCACAAAAAAAAGAAAAAGAATTGTTACAACTAGCAAGCTTGTTAAGATTATAAAAAGGTCACTTTAATTAAGACTAAGCACTTATGAAAGGGAATTGTTTTGTTACCTTCGGAAATAATGGAATGCCTTTAAAGAGGTACAATGAAGGGATGATAGAATAATATAATGTTGCTAAACAGTTAGGTGCCCACAAGCAATAAACACTATATCCCATTTGGAGTCCTAAACTGATTCTTCCAAAACCATACCATGCAGGGCTATATTTAGAAATCAAAATTTGGAAGTCTCCTTCAGACCATCTCTTATGTTGAACAAGTGTTTGAGGCAAGGTAGTTGGAGCTAAACCTAAGAAAGCCTTCCTTGGTGGGTTGTAGTATACCGATTTCCATCCTTGGCACTGTATAGACAATCCTGTTATTACATCCTCCACTGGACACCCATATTTTAAACCCATCTGCAATTTAAAACAATATTATATAACTAAATTTAGTTTTAACATGTTTAGTCATACATAACATGATGAGAAGTGTGTGTGTGAGAGGGAGAAGCACCTGTTTTCCCCATAGTGTGTTTTCCTCATAGTTGTAGCTTGCAAGAACCTTTGTTTGTTCTTCTAGTTCCTGCAAGCTTACTTCTTTAAATTGATCATCTTTACTATCCCAATCATTCCTATATTGATTACTAAATTTCATCCCACAGAGAGACTTTCTCTTGTGAAAGCAGCCAGTTCCTGCATACAAAGGGCCACCATAACCATCCAACCCAGGGAACTCCACCTTCATTTACATACAAGGTGTATTACTATCAACAATAATAACATGATGATATTATGTGAAGTGAAGTAATAACAAAAAAAATGCATTAAACCATCTTAATTACTCCATGAATTACTCACCTCGAATATTGATATTAGACTAGACCCATATAAATCATTCTTAGTGACATTCTCAAAAGTTTGAGGAAACTGTACATAGGCAATTTTGTGGCCTTTCTCTTCATCCATGAAAAAACATAAAGCATCTCTTACAGATTGTGAGTTGTTTGAGTACATGTCACAATCTATATTTAGAATTATTTTCCCATTACTGATAGTTGAGGACACTCTTAACTGCATACATTCATACCAAAGTAAAGAATATGAGTACTTGTTGTTATTTTCATATCGAAAGCAAACATTTCATACTACTCACACATAAATAATCATGACCAGGATTGAATCAATTTATATGTTATTTGAATTCTATCTTAATGTCACGTTACTGATTCACGCTTCAAATATTCCATTAACATTAATATTTTTTCTTTTTCTATCACATTATATCACTTATTATACATGCATCTTTCTTTTCTCTCTAGATGTCATGATTTAGGTATCCACTTAACATTTTCTTGTACAAAATAACATTGATATAAGAAGAATTTCTTAACAAGTAATGTTATTCTCATTAGTCACTCCTTTTGTTCACAACATTTTTTACAAGGAGGAAAGAGAAAGGGAGATAAAAGGGAAAAGGGTGAGATTAAGATAAGTGATATATTAGAGAGAAAAAATATTGTAGAGAAATGTGAGAATGTGAAATATAAATAACACTACTCTTATATCTTAAAGATATAAACCAAAACAAAAAGCACCAGAAAAATAGACAACTAAAACAATTCAAATCAGTGTCGTGTTTTCATAAAGTACTACAAAAAAAAAAAGTAAGGGTGTGATCGGTAAGGAAAAACTCAATCACTAAAGTGAGATGTATCACGTGGTTGTTAATTAACTAGACAAATTTATATAAATATATTGATGAAAATGAAGATTAATTCAAATATATAAATTAACAGTATAAAGAATTTTATATAAAATATATACCAATGAATTCATAGCTCCAGCTTTGAAGTTGTGGAAATATTGGGGTCTCTTCTCGCGAGCCAAATACACTAGAGCTGGCAAAATGAACCCATCTACATCTTTTGAATTATTAGGGTCATTTTTATGAAGTAGTATCTAACAAGAAAAACAAGACATACAAGTGTAAACAAGCAATAAGGCACGTGTGATAATGACAGATGCCAAAATTAATGCAATTAATTGAATTGATCATATTAAGAAAGAAAATTCACTTGAAGAATTGTGTCATGGTCATGTCGAGAAGAATATGAATCCCATTGAGAAAACCCCTTATGCTTCTTTAAACGTGCTTCTTTAGGTACTTCATTAAACGTGGTTGCATCTTCAATGCGTCTTTCCATTTCGTCATACAATTTCTACAACATAAATTAAAGAGAAATATGATCTCCATAATGCAAGAAAAATATTAAATTTTATTACATACCACAAAATTTTATAATATTATGTATTTACTTTTTTTTTCTTCGTCTCTGTCACATCACAAATATATGATCTTATATTTCTTTCTCTTTTATTCTTTATCTCTCTTTTATGTGTTTAAATTAAGATTTTTTTTATAAACATTAATCTAAGAAAAAATTGTTATTTTTATTGAAAATTTTAAAAATTATTTGTTATATTTTGTTAGTCACCTAATTAATTACTTTAATTGTTTTTTACGTTCTTCGGTGATGATAAATTTTAAACAGTTCACAATTGTTGCACAAATTTTGATGAAATTCAAAATAATCAATATAAACATTGTCTGATAGAGTTATAAAAAGAGAGGGAAAGAAAAAAGACACCCCCTCCCCCACCATTCACCTAATCAACATTTGTAGGTGTGTACCAAACAAATTAAAATATACCAAAAAACCAACTTTTTAACTGAATAAACACAAGCTAACTTTGTATTTATTCTCTTTAATTAGCATTTGTTAATTATAAATATACATTGCAATAACTTTTGCACAAGATTTTTTTCACATGTAAACAATATCGTTGTATTTCAAAATAAAGAAAAAAAAAGTGTATTTTTTTAAGGCTTCCAATTCAATGTTATCATGATCATCCTCATTCTCATTTATACTAATTCATAGTCTAATCATTTACAAAATTATTATCATTAATGGCTAGTACTAAATCCATATTGGCCCTTTCAATTCATAATAATAATATTTAAAAATTTTAATTATATTTTTAGTTTCTAATAAATTTAAAAATTTTATTTTTTATTTTCTAATATTTTTTTTATTTTTAATCTTTAAAATATTATCTAAATCACTTTATTTTACTATTTAAAACATTTTAAAAATAAAAAAATTATTACAAACCAAAAATAAAACATAAATTTATCAATGACAGAAAAAAAATATTTAATTTATTTTTATTTTATTTTTTTATATTTTTCTTTTTATCACGTCATATACTTGTTACATTTTTTTTGCTTTTTATTTCTTTCTCTTTCTTAACCGAGATTAGTAGTATATGGATGTTGATACAAGAAACAATTTCCTTAAAATCATAATTATTAATGGTTAGTGGCCACTGGAAATGGATCAATGATTATATTGAATTTTCACCTCTCATGCATGTTAAACTTTCTTTAGCATGTTGAACTTTTATATAACCATCATATGAATATTGTATCTATTTCCTTCTTCGTAAGTTTTATACATCATACTAAAATTCATGTTTTTTTTTTTGAAAAAAATTTGTATACATTTAAGAAGAGAGAAATAAATACAAAGTTTTCACAGATCATGTAGAAATTAAATTAGAGCACACAAATAAATATCATCAATTGACTAGTGCCACACCACTTGACAATTTAGACGGAATAGTTGACTAATTTAGTACCTTGATAGCAGCCAACTCTTTGGCATGACTAGGGTCACTAGGGTAACCTGATGAGGCCATGATTTTAAAATATGCAGCTGGTGACCTGGGTTCCACTTTGAACTTCTTGCTAAATGGAACCCAATGTTTTGCAAAATTTGATGCCTCTAGCAGAGCATAGAATGTGATTTGTGACGCAGCATCATCTGAGAGATACACACTCAATTTCTCAGTTGGATAGTCGTAAGCCATAACAGATAGCACTGTATTAATCACCATCATTGGTGGCTCAATATCTGGGTCTGCTGTGCACACAAATATGTCCACTCTTGGCAACCTTTTTTCATATCTGTTCCAAAACACACACATTGTTTTTCCAATTATATATGTATCACTGTGAAACTTCGTCATACTTATCTATTACCCCCATTAGATGTTACATACAGGGCATGAAAGCTAAAAAATAAAATAAGACTCATTAATATAATATATAAATTATGGTTTATAGCAAGAGTATGTGTAAAAAAAACATGCTACCAACACATTCATTAATTGTCTTTCCTTAGCTTTGTACAGCATCTTCCAACAAAATATTCTCCATAAACAAGTCTAAGACTAAGAATTGAGTCTTAATCAATCCTAAGGGATTCAGCTATATATCTACTAATTAACTGATCATCAAACTTGGTTAGTTCATATATTTCATATTCATAACTTCTCATCATAAGATAAAATCACTTGTTGATGTCACTAATTAAGAGTGGATCTAGATTATTTAGGGTGAGCAACATAGTATGTCACTCCATAATAACCAGAAACAATGTTTTCAAATAAAAGTGATAGTGAATAATAACACAAGTTGATAGAACCTTTGAGAGAGTCTGTTTTTGAAGGGTTGTCTGTAGACAAGGTTCCATCTGAAGGCTTGAGTGAGGATCCAGTAAAAGCCAAACCAAAGCTCTGCAGCAAGCATACCAAGGCATGCCCATTTTCCAACTTCACCCTTTGTAGCTATTGTGTGGCTAAATCTGTAAAACCATATGAAGCATATGGCCACAAAAAGTGAGATTGCAAAGGACCTGTAGATGAGCCTTCCTCTGCCCCTTTTTGTCTCAAACAATGGAGAGTACTCAACCGGCTCAATTCTTCCCATAACTTGGTTAATTCTGTGTCTTATTCTACTGTTAATTAATTAATTCTGTGTGCTATTAATTGCATTTCTATTTATAACCAATACTAAGACATTGACATTTGAAAGTTCGTATTAAAATGACTTTTTTTTTCATTGAGTTAGCGTGCCTTCTTCTTTTTTTATAAGGATAATGCTGCATAATTTGGTGGCTGCTGAGAAGAGGCCAAAAATGAGAAATTGGTATGCATCAAGAATGACATGATCAAGACGTGTGTATGATAGGGGTTTTATTTTTTTATTTTTCAAATCTCTTTTACAGAATAATTTAAAAATCGTAAACTTAAATTATTCAATTAAAACTTTAATTCAATTGTTAGATTATTAAAAATTAATGTAGAAAATGGTTATTCAACGAAGTAATTTTTATTAGAACTAGTTATGAAATAACTTAATCTTCATCCTATTTTAAAAATTAAACAGAAAATAGAACTATAAAATAGTTCAATTTGAATTTATTAAAATATGCGAAAAAAATAAAACATTATATTACATCTTATAAACTCCAGCTAGCTACGGTTTAAGGTATATCTTCATTCTTCAAAGTGCTTCAATCCAATCGTTTATTATGTTATCGATTATTGATGGCAGCAAAGTCAATCGACGAGACACACACAAATTGACTTTACCAACGAGCATGGGTCTCAAATTTGGCGACGGTGACCATTGAAAAGAACTCGATTGTACAAACCGACATAAAAATTTTAGCTACTATTTGGTTTAAATTTAATAAAATTAATTTTAAAAGAAATTAATTTTAAACTGTTTTAAAGTTTTAGTTACCCAATTATTCTGGGATGTAGCTTGGCTTAGATGGGACAAGTGCATCATCAACATTGTTTTACTGTGAGGGGCACACCTTGTTGTGCTTGTTTCCTCTCTTTTATTTCTTAGTAAAATTATAAGATCATTCAGCTAAAGCCAAAAATTTGTAGCACTGAAAGGGTTGTTCATGGACAAAAGATCGCAAATATTGTTCCAACACCCGATTAATAACCTCAGTGTGGTCATCTGTCTCTATATGGTAAAAGTACTAATGCGTAATGTAGTCCCTCCAAAACGAACTTATGAAGATGGGATCACGATCTGAGACGAGGCTACGTGGAAAACCATGCAATTTGAAGACCATGTTTATAAATAGGATTGCCACCTTAAAGCAGTGAAATGAGTAGGAAGGGCCCCAAAATAAACTCCTTTGGAGAAATTATCCACCATAACTAAAATCACTGTATAGCCCTGAGAAGAGGGGAACCCAATAATAAAATCAAGCGAGAAATCTTCCCATACAGCATACGGAATAGGTAAAGGTTGGAGGAGTCCAGCTGGTTTTTTAGTCTCAAACTTGATTTTCTGACAAGTAAAACACTACTAGGCCACAAATTGTTTAACATCACGACGAATCTGTGACCAGTAGAAACTGTCATAGTGTGATCAAATGTCTTAGCAACCCCTAAGAAGGGTAATATGAAATTCTGTAATCAATACTATGATGAAAGAATTATCAGTATCCAACCAAATTCTGCCTTTGTAGAAAATAAGGCCATTATGAATTTGATGGCTTAGCAAATATTGGCGCCATTTGCTGACAACAATAGTAATAGCATGCAACTCCTGAATATATGTTGAAGCCTTTGGCAAGCGAAGGTAGAATGGTTTGCTGAAAAACGCAATAGGGTGTCCTTGTTGCATCAAAACGATGCCCATAGCCAATATGGAAGCATCCGTTTGGAGAGTACATGGAAGGTGAGAAATCAAGTAAAGCTTTTTTAAGTTTATCAAATGCAAGTTGAGTCTCAGCATTTGAGGTAAAAGAATCTCTACACTAAAGAGAGGTAAAAGGTGAAGCAATAGAAGCATACCTCTTAATAAATTTTCTATAAAACCTTGTCAGTCCCAGAAAACCATGTAATTCTTTAGCTGATTTGGGGCATTATTGACCAATCCACCATGGTTTGTGGTAAAAGTCGAATGGGATTGGGTAAGGCAGAGGAAGGCTTCTTCCAAGCATTTGGTGGCTGACTTACGGATGTTAAGGATACTGATAAGTTTCCTTGAATTCGAGGACAAGAGGACCTCCTTATAGCTAATAAACTAAGGAAATATGAAAATGATTTATACTTCTCTGTCTCTTTTCATTTTTTATGAATGTATATAAACTGATTACAACCACCCAATCATGACTTAACATAATGGAAATCATAGAATTGGAATCCACAGATATATGAAAGACAATAAGGAAATGTTGGCACCTAATGTTTCATGCATCAATTAAACAAAATCCCTCAAGTGGGCAGGTCTCACAATGATACGCTTGGGCCTTATATTCTATACCATGTTGTCATTGTGGGCTATTTTGGTATCAGTTGAGTGGCTCAAAAATATCAAATAATTTGATAAATGTTGGAATTTTGTTTTTTATTTTTGATAAAAAAAAATTATTTTTTGATAAATTTAAAATTTTATTTTTAGTTGTAGATGTTAGTATATTAATGTTAAGTATTGAGTTAACTATTAACCGACTACTTAAATAATTTTTGAAATT
>JAMLFT010005545.1:0-17407 GCA_026544285.1 Pachyrhizus erosus
TATAAAAGAATTAATATATTATCAATTAAATAAGAGATTTAAATACTGTTTATTAAAAAAAATTACATATAATTATTTTATTATATTTTTTAAAGATATAATAAATAATTAAGTTGTTATGATATCATTTAACATTATTATTTGATAATAAAAATTAAAATCATAAAAAGAAATCTTAAAAAGATCCAACTTTTTTTTTTGGAAGGATCAAAATCAATAAAATTTTATTTATCAATAAGGATGATACTAGTTAGCATTAAGTCGAGGGTCATTCAGAGCCCAATTCACTAAGGTCTACTTTGCTCTGTACTTCATATGCTCAAACTAGCGGATATCTTGCACGTGTTCACATGCATGGCTACATTTTTCAAGAGTTTCACAATATTTATCTATTAGGAGAACTTGCATTAATGGCCACACTAGATTATGCTAAGTGTGACTCGCTAGCAGAGGATCCCTGCATAAAAGGACCTCGCACAAAAATACTAAAACATTCATGATCACATCTATTATTATATTATTGCTTCACACACTAATTTAAATGTTGAAATGCCTTTATAGCTAACCTACCTCTGATTATCGTCTTGGATCAACATGAAATTCACCATAAAGCAAATTGAATGAGCGTAGTTTAATCATCAATTGTAGCCACCATAGAAGTGGTTATTATAATGTCCTGATGAGATAAACAGTGTAGCTTGACTCAGATCCAAAACTTCCTAATTTTCCACGAAAGTTCATCAACGCCTCCACAAAATATGTAAAGCCAAGAAAATTTGAGATATGAATGTTGTACAAATGGATGTGAAATACTTAATTACAATTGTTACAAGAATTAATAATTCACATAACTTGTACAAGCATGCTATTTATCCCCCTTTTTTTTAAGGTCATCATACATTGTTTGTAATTAGATAAGTTTTGGAGTGTAATTGAACCCATAAATCAATTAGGGTAAGATTATTTTAGTTTAATTAAAAGTTTTGAATTTAAGTTATTAGAAAGAGAATTTTTTTTTATATAATAATTTTATTCAATTCAAATAAGATTATTTTTACTAAACAATATATGTAATCTATTAAAAAAAATTTTAAAATTATTTATTCTTTTAAAATAAAAATAATAATTTTATTTCATTCAAATAAGATTAATCATAAATGATATATGTGGTCTATTAAAAGAAAAAACAAAATATTTAAATTATTTATCCTTTTAATATAAAATAATAATCATTACCGTGCATTTTAAACATATTAATAGGTTGACACAGTAAATGGACTTTGTCAAATTCAGTTAAATTTGGGCATTAATTCAAACAGTTGCTACAGAATTGTTCATCACCATGTCTTTGTTGACGAAAAGTGAGAGCTATACATCGATGGACAACTTTCTTTGATAGATTAGTGCATTTGAGAGAGCACAGACTATTAATTCAAATATCTAGAAGGTCAGTTTAGTTGGTTAACATGCGTAACTTGTTACAAACTCTTCAAAATGATTCTTTCTTTTGAATTTAAAAATAAAAATTCTTCCATCATAATACATATGCCATTAACGCAAATAATAATTGATTTGTGCCATCGTTAAAAGAAAACTTAACCAATCCCTTTACATCTCGTGTTACATATTAGAAAGAAAATTGTATAAGAATATTTATTGATGTAAAATGATTCTTATGAAGAGCCCTTTTAATGATTGATTTATGAAGATAGCTAGTGATTCACTACGGTTATGGGATTGAAAGTTCATTATGAAAGTCCATTTGTTGGTTGTGCTTGTACCTGTAAATATAAAGAAAACAAAGAGACCAAACATATCGCGAAGGAAATTCTTGTGCCGAGTGACTTGCCAAACATGGAGCATCCTCGGATCAGTCTCTCACTCTTATGGAGCTTTGTTCGCCTAAGCTGAATGAATGTCCTTCTTTTAGCTGATGCATTAGGTGTCTGTTTTATTAGGCAGTAGTTGCTTTTCTGTTTTGTTGTACTTTCCCCATAATAAAGAAAAATATAAGTTCTTTGTCAATTTGCTATTTAAAATGCTATCAATGATTATTTAAGGGAAATTAAGACTGAGAGTCATTAAGATTGGAGCCAAGGCAGATAGTACTTGAAATTTATTAAATGTAGGTTGATTGTGTTTGGCTATATAATGCTTTATACAGATAACGAAAGATTCATAATTAATAAGCAGATCGAAAATAATGTACATGTCTGATGAAAAAGTTATCAGGTAGTCTTATATCATCACTTATTTATGATTTTGATAAATTTTTATGTGACACATTTAAATTTTTAAATTCAACAGAATATAATTAAATATAATTAATTACATATCATATAAAAATTGATTAGAATTATGAATTAGACGTGCCTAATAATTTTTCCGTAAAATGACTTTTATGAGGAGCACTTCCTAACTACTGATTTAAGAGGATACTGCAATTGAAGTTATTAATTGAAAAATTGCCATAAAACCTCTTATAATATTGGTTGCATCTGAAACATATTAATATAGCGAGAATAATGAACCAAAGCAATGCAGTTGTACGTTGATGCATAGCAATTAAAAATGCAGTCGGTAGTTGAAGGACATTATGAATGAGTGGAACAATTCAGTTGATAGCAACTAGCAGAAGCTATTAAACATGAAACATCTATACTGTGGACACTAATGTTGCTGATATGTTCAATATTAAGTAGTTAAGACATAATAGACCTTTAAAGAGGGGTCTAAATTAATGAGTCATTCTTTCATCTTCTAATTCATGTATTTTTTTAAACATGCAACTTCTGATTAACTTTTGTTAGGTTTAAATTACTGGCTGAAATATTATCAAGGAAAAAAGACACTAAAAATGATTCTTTGTTCCCTTCTTGTGCTTCTGCTAACAATCCAATTTTACAGATGGACGTTAGCTTCGTAAATGTGTGTATCTATGTATTACAGTTATCACCGTACTTGAGTTGATCTTAGTTTCAATTTTTTTTTTTTAAATTGAACAGTCTAATCAATATACTGCTTTCCTGTAAACACAATAGTAACCTTTAATCTACAAAAAGGAAAATAATTTGCTTACAGTGAATTAGTTGGTAGGAGTAAAACTGTAAAAGTACCAGAAATAGAGAGAAATTATGCTAGTTAACAATGTATCTTAATATATATGTTATTGTTGAAGTTACCAATTTGATCCACCGATAGCTCCACTTTATTTTCTTCTCCTACCAATTAATCTAGTGTGATAAGCTGAAAAAATTGATTCATTTCTTGGTTACTTTATTATCTTGGATTAGCAGCTGTAGGCAATTGGTTCTATGACAATTTTAACTTATCCACTAAGCAATACTTTTTAGCACTTAATGTCTTGTACCTTATATTTATATATATATATATATATAAGATTAACAATAAAGGAAAACTTTATATGTTATGTGATGCATATTCAAAGTTGTGTTCCTTTAAATTACAAGGCATTAAGACAACATTTAAAACAGTAACATGGCTTGCTTCACAACAATGAACATTTGAAATTAATTTGTTTTTACAAGAGATTTTATTAGGTGGATATGTGCTCTGAAGCTAAACCATGATAGTGATGATCCTAAATCATCATGCTCTTTTGTTTCCTAGCGGATTCCAAAGAACGCCTAACTAAATGATCTTCCCTGCATATTTGAATAAACTGAGTGATAGATGCTGGCCAGTGACACAAAAACTTAGCTAAAAAGAAAAAACAGTGTAGATCATTCATTAATGGCCAAGTGAGTAAAACCATGTTAACCTTTATTTAATTATAAACCTAATCCATGACCATGCACGTGGTGTTGAAACTGAAAATGTAATGCCGGCGTTTTGCTTTTAACAACTCAGTAATTAAACTTGAACCAATTAGATTTTTTTTAGTGTGTGAATAGCGTGTCTAATTAGAATGATGTAGTTGTATCTTAAGATCTAGGACTCTAACAGTAGAACGAGTTTTTTTTTTTTTTTTCTCCTAAATAACGCCTTAAAACAATTTACTAAATAGTAGTCTTTTCAGGGTAATTATACTAATATTTTTTTTTTATCACGGTACGCTTCTCTCTTGTTTTTTTCTTGGTCATGTTATACACTGACATGTTTGTAATTACAGAGAAGCTAACACGACATATGCATTTAATACGAAATGAAAATCAATGTTGAAATTAAGAATAAAATTAATTCGAAATGAAACATGCATTTAGTAGGTTCGGGATAGAAAATTAAGTGACCATGTTGTTTGCGAGAAATGTACACCATAGCAGTGATGAGGGTCTAATTGAAAATGGGTTTCGAAATTAGAAGGAAATTGAGATGTCAATGGTGGTGACCCCAAGTTTGATTGAGATGGACTGTCAAACGTAAACGATGGGTCAATTTATGGAAAGCTTCCCCACCTGCAGCAGTGTGAAGGTGCATGAGAGCAACCCATTACAACAAAATATGATGGAACCTTTGACCAAAAACAAAAATGATTATGATGGAACCCATGGACATGGCAATAGTAAGAAAAGTTTCGTTTTATATTTACTTTTTTTTTCTTTAAAAAATGTTTGGGCTGAAATCTAATGTAACCATGATGTAAATGTGCATAATAGTACCCCACATATTTAAAAAAGATATCATTATCAATTAAAAAAATCGTTAATTATATTATTTTATGTATCAAAACCTTTATGTCTAACTTGGTGGTAAAAAAATAAAATGGAATGGAAAGGTAAAATTGTTCTATTGGATTGTAAAAAATGGAACAGAATGTGATAGATCATGGCTTATTTCATTTAATTGATTAACTCTAATTTTTTCCTCTCAAATTTAAAGTAAACTTGATGGAATAAAATTTTTAAATTGTAAATTAACTATTTTATTTTTATAAATATTATTTTAATAATTAATCTCTTAAAATATGGTATATTTAAAATAAAAATAATATAAAAATTAAAAAACTATAATTCATTATGTTTTATTTTTTAAAAAATAATTAAATGAATTTTTTTTTTATTTCATCATAAAATATCCAAACAGTAAAATAACACTTTTATTTCATTATATTCTAATTTATTTTGTTTTATTATATTTCTGTCCAATACATTCTATTATTTATCACTAATCTAAACATAGTTTAGAGGAGTTATGCTTATACCATCCACACGTTTAATTTACATTGACACGTTTAAATTCTGATAAGTTAAGTACTTAATTGCACCTAAATTAGCATATAAGTTGTTAAGAAGATAATTTTTTGCATTGTGTAAATTAATAATAATAAAAAAAAAAAGCACCCCATCATTAAACTGAAGAGATGCAGATGGTGATCCCAAGTTTGAAAGATTAAGCTAGACAATCAAATGGATAAAGATGGGGCCAAATGTGATAAGCATTCAAAAGGAGTGAACAAATAAAATATACGGAAGATACACCAGTGGTTCATGTGATGTGAAATGAGAACAACCTGATTATTATTGAATTAGATGCAAAAATATATGCATCAAGATTAACTCATTTGAATCTTATAGTCACTGTTAGAGCTTTTGTAGGCAATTATATGGAAGGCATTGTCAACATTGGAATAAAACTTTAAGCATTCTAATCGAAACCCCATGAAATTTATGAATGATGAATGGTTGTTGACTAATGGTTTGGTTTCTTTGTTTTTGAAACTTGACTGCTTGATTTGGGGTCTGAGTTTTGTTGGTTTGTCTTTGTAATATTCTTCTCTTCCAATTTGATTCGCTATCATGCTGTCTGCTACATGCATGTTGCCTCCTCACGGATTATATCTTTACTCTCAGTTCAAACCATGGATTCGATAATGAATGAATTATTCCTTTTTTTTTTTTTATCTGTATATTGTACTATCCAGTAACTATCTATTTTTAGAGTTTACTGTCTTTTTGTCACTAAATTTTCTTGAATATTCTTTGATCTAAATTTTGACCTCTCAAAATTTTGATTTTTTTTCCTGTTGCTTTTAACCTTTATGATTAAGTAACAATAATGATATAATAATAATATTAGTCAATAAATTTTTTTGATAAATAAGTTTATATATATTTTTTATAAATTATATATATTTAATTATTTATTTTTTATACCGTGTTAAATCAATATTATTATTACATATTAATGCACTAACAAGAACTAACACATTCAATAAATAACTGGATTCCTTGAACATGAGACATAGAATTGATATTTTGATTATATGTATAAAGAAAATTTTATTAAGGGAGACAATCTATTTTGATGATCTTTTTGTTTAAAAAATTAATTTCACTTTCGATTATGTAAATATTTGTTTTTAATAAAAAAAAATTATATATTAACGTTATTACTTAATAATAAAAAATAAAAATAAAAACAGATAAAAAATTTAAAATTTTTAAATTATTAAAATTTAGATAAGGAGTAAAAGTAAAAATTTGAAAAAATTTAAAAAGCAAAAAGAATAAACCCGTCTTTCTACTATCTAAGCTCATACTATTGTTAAAACTGTCGCGTGATGATTGTGAAGTGACATTATTTGCTTTATGGTGGTGTCAGGAATTTAGAGTTAATATTAGAAGTTGCTGGTTGTTGCTGCTTTCAATGTTAAGCAACTGGTTGTTTACAAATTAAGTAAGGAAAAAAGAGAGAACTGATTATCTTATGCCACAAGAATTGTAGTGGGTTCAAATTGAAAATCATTCAAAACTAACACAAATTACTCAATTTTTTTTTAAAACAGTGCAAACACAAATATCCACTAGACCACCAAATCGCAAATCTCTCACGGTATTCGTCTAAATTAAAAAAATTGATTTATCGTCACACTATTTTCCCCTCTAAGTATCTTAATCATTGCACCTCTAATGCAACTATATATATATAAAAAAAAAAAAAATAGAGTGTTTGAATTTGCGTTTTTCGTTCAAATTTTTACATCAAATTCAACACAGAAACATCTCGATGTATAAAACATATCCACAAGAGGTGTAGATTAAAATACACTTCGCTAAATACGACCCATTTTCAGCATACACACCCCATTTTTTCATTGATGATCTTTATTTTCGATTTCCTTCCTTTTTATTAAGTGTATAAATTAAAGAATTTATGTGACAATAAAAAATATTTTTGAAAAGAGCTTCAATATTAAAAGCACATTATTAAGAATTTATTCTTAAGTTATATACTTGGTTCTAAAAAAAAAAAAAAACTTATATACTTGGTGCATAGGATTTTTTATTTTTATTTTTTTTGCTTTCAGGGGTCATTGCCATCTATTTCTAAATTTTCTATACATGTAGTTTGCATCATATTACTCTATCATTCTATTATCTTAATATTGTTACAAAATTGCCTCCTTTATAACAAGGAGTTCGCTACTTCCCTTGGCATAAAGTTTTATGACGAGTGTCAGAATAGTTTCACTGACAAAAAAAATTCATGGCCAAGAGTTTGATTTCCTTTGACACAAGAGAAAAATTTTGTAAATGATATCCCTAATTTTTTTTATCAATCTAATTATGTGATATTATTTTAATAATTATATATGTATATAACTTTAAATTTTTTTAATATTTGTAGATAAGTGATCTGCCATGGGCTATTCGCTAGGATAATTGGGCTCAACCAACAGTGTAGAATGCTATTTTAATGGCCTTTTAGGCCCCCTTGGTATCGAAAAAAATATTTACATATACTATTTTTTTGACGTCCATATACTTTAAATATCTCTACTTATTAAAATAAAGTGGTATGATAAAAAAAATTAATTATTATATTATATGAAATTTTGGTTACTTGAAAATTTTATAATTGCGCTAAATTTAATGGATAAGTTAATAAAATTTACTTTTGATAAAAACTTATTTGAACTCTTATTTTAGAAGATTTGAATGTGATATTAATTGAACATATATTATATATATACAATGTTTAATTATAATCATTTTATTACAAAAAATTCATTATTGGATTACACTAAATTGTATAAAAAATAGTGGATTAAGGTTAAATGTGTGAAATTTAAAAAAAAGAAACTTTTCTAAAGTTAGAAAAGAACCTCCATGCGTAGAGAGAAGGTGAGAGGTTGTTTTGGTAAGGATAAATATATAATTTATTGTTAACTTAAAAATGTTTTTGAATTCTCGTAAATGATTAAATTTAATTTTTGTTCTTGATAAAAAAAAAATTGTAGTTTTTGATTCTGATATAATAAATAAAATTGATATGTATCGTTAGATTGACTGTATTAAGTATTGATGTGTTCATTAAAATTTTAAAATATAACATTTAACATTTTTAAAATCATCAATATTCATTAAGAAATTTAAATTATAATTTCTATCGATTAAAAAATGTTAGAATCAATTAAAAAAAACAACAAAAATAAAAACACATAAGCATGTATGTCTTCACCTTTAATGCAACCATGAACAACTACAGTCTCCATGTTCAATTAGGCCCAAAAGCCAGTTGATCAAGTTGATTCTTGAATTCTAACCCAATTTAATCACCACTCAGTTAGGATTGTTTAGATAAAAAAGAAATACAAATTTCAACATTAGAGTTAATATTGTATGCACAAATAGTGTAAAAACTTCTATATTATTATTTAATCACAATTTGTTACATACGATATTTTTTTTATTTTAACAATAATCACCATAAAAACTACATCTATTCTAATTTTTAGTTGATTAATAGTATATATAATTTTTTTTTTCTGATAATGCATAAAAAAATTGAATTCTAAAAATTATGCAAAATTAAAGAATAAAATTTTAAAACATATTTGATTAAAGTGACTTATAAGCTCATCAAATTAATTTATATTAAAATATCTCATCAAATATATTTTGAAAAAAATATATCTAATACAAAAAATTGTCACTAATTTTAAAGCTTTTAAAAGAACTATTTTTTTGAAGATACTTTCTAAACATTATTCAACGTTGGGTCATGTCAAGCTAATTCGAAGCGTGATTTGAACGCAATAGAAAACCTCACCAAATATTAGTTTCATGGCTTCAGCATGACTCAACTAGTTTTGCACAACCGGGTTATGAGCACCACTACTCAGCTCCCACCAACACCACCACCACCACCACCACCACCACAGCCCTCCATTCTTCATCGTACGAAATTTAAAATACAATTACTTGACTTTTCTTTTTCTTTTTCTTTTTCTTCCGGCATTGGTCTGAACAGATCATCTAATAATTTATCATAAACAAGTCCTCTGTTAATCTAGACATAATATTCTTTCGTCACCCAAATGTTAGCATCTACAGCAGCTCGTGAAAAAACAACAGCAGTGATGTCTTCAGGGGTCTTGCACAGTACATGTAATTTTGACAATTTCACAGACATTTGCAAAACACAACTTGTGTTTACAGAAAGAACGGAGAAAGGTGGTGGTGGAGTTTAGGAAGGCTGACTAATTGTCCGCTAAATGAAAAGTAACACAATTCTATATTGTTGGTGATGCAAAGCAATGCCCTCAACATGAAACTCAAAGGTCAAACCAATCCATAGCAACAACTATCTATGTTTGCAGGTTGCAGCAGCTAGCTATCTCACCATCATCTGCAGAAAAAAATCATTTTCAAAAGGGAGAAGGCATCTTTGGTGGTTCAACAAAAATATTTCAAAACTGTTACAAGTTCATATTAATTGCCAACACCATTAAAAATTTTAAAGAAATTTTAAAATAAAACAACTTGTACTCACACAAGTAAACAGTTACCACTGTGCAACTTGACCATACTCCAGCTATGAAGTTTGCCAGATGAAATTATTTTACATAACATGTAATAGATATATTAATTTCTGCAATTAAAAAAAATCAAATTTATCAAGCAATAATGTCTAAAATCTTGAAGCAATTATCATGGTAGGGAATACAATAAGATTCAAGAGACTTAACAAAGTTATCTAAAATAAACAAAAATATTCACATAATACAAACAACAAACAAGATTGTTGTGAATCGAACATTTAAGCCTACAAAAAGAAAGACAAAAGTTATAACAAAATATGCTAATTAAAGAACAAAACAAAACAAAACAAAACATAAGGCACCAGCAAAAGCTACCATTAGGCATTTAGCCAAGCAACACGAAACAAGATGTCCAAAACACTATTTCTACACTAATAATATGACGATACACAAAAAAATTGATCAAAGTTTAATAATTAGTTGACAAATGGCAGCTTAGAATTTTGTATTAAAGATGGGAAAGTGGATGACAATAACATAACACCATAGGAAAATCTCTAAGGGTCTTAACCACAAAAGACACGCTCATTCCCTCGATCATTTTAGGCCAAATTTCTTAAACTGGTATTTGGCACCATAACTCCCATAGAAGTAAATCATTGTGGTGACTAAGACACCATCTATACCACCCCTCAAACTGATTAGTTTGCTCAATGTTGTAGGACCGGTCTCTTGACTACCTAAACACCTTCATGATTACTTACAGATCCCTCCCTGTCCTTAAATAAACAAATATACAACAATAAATACACGTTCCACATTCCCTGGATGCGAAATTTCAAACTTAAAGAAGAAGCAGATAACTTTTGCGTGGTCTGGGACTTTGGGTAGATAATCTACAAATTTTTCCGTAACAAAGTGCCTTGATTGTCATCAGATTTGACTCCCAAGTCGTTCGTTAACCTTGCACAGTTTTGATTGGTTGTAATGATAAACTTAACAAGTCTCCGAGCAATTCAAGACTAAAAGTAGGATGACAAAGTTTGGGTAGACAATCTCATATTACTCAACAACAAACTGACATAATTTGGTCAAACACTCACTGTGAGGAAGCAAAAACTAGGATCATAAACAGGGTGTGGGTGCATAGCATGATAAATTGATAAATCCAAAAATACAGAAAGAACTTTTGGCACCACAGAGCAGAAAAGCAATTGTTACTTGGAATCCACAAACAAGAAAGAAAGATAAGCTCTCAGCATAATAACCAGAATAGACAAACCCCGTGTCGTGTCTAGTTGAATTTGAAGGTCCGTAAAGCTTTTCTTCTCCATGTCCAGCGAATACAGGCATCCATGAGGCACGAACGAAGCTCTCTCACCAAACATCTCATCTCATCCTCAAAACGAAACGACAAAAGAAAAAAGTAGCAACCATCAGAGACATAGCGTTGGTGGGGAGCATCTCCGACCACATAACAGACAGGAGCAATGGCACTGAGTTGCAAGAGAGGACGAACCTTTCATCATCAAGAAATTCTAATCAGAATTACTGGAATCAAAACCGAAGCCATGTAGGAGTCCTAGTGGGAAGGGTAGTCGCAGGGCACTTAAATGAAATTTGCAATTAAATGAAACCCAATACAATTGAATTGAATTGACCATACTATCAAATGGAAATGAATCAATGGAATTTGTCTTCGATACCAACGTTAAAGAAAATTGCATTCCACAAATTTCTTGAACTAAATTTTTGGCACCAAAATTCCTCAGCAGTAAATGGTTATGTTGCCCCAAGACACCACCCATCAAACTGATAAACTTAACGAGACTGCAAACAATCTGTTACGACACGGTCAAAAAGAATAAGCAAGAACAAAGAATGAAGGTGAAAGATTTCTGATCATCTCACATAGCTCTTTGATGATGGAAGTCTCTCAAGTGAAGGATTTCCACCAGACATTGCTTTTTGGAAACCTTTCTTTCTTAAAATCCAGAGCAAACTCATCTTTCTCATTCTCAACAATAAGTTTGGATTCAGTCTGCTGCATGCAACAATAAATTACTTTTTCAAGTTTGAGGTCTATCTCTGACTCGATAAAAAAACCCTAATAAAAGTGACCTTCTGTTATCAAATAATTAGTTTTACTCTTTTGTCTTAGTCTTGTCTTCCTACCCTCCATCCCAAGAGACTTTTTATCTTTATTTTTGAAATATAGAATAATAATACAAATGAAATTAATTTTTTAAAATACACTACATAATTCACAATAAAATCACACATGTTAAACTAAAAATGATATTATAATATAAAATTATCTTAATTCAAATGATTCTGTTTATATATTATCATTTTAATTTTATTTAAATGAGTCTTTTAAAAATATAGATATTATAAATTATATGTTATAATTATTATTTTTTTATTCTAAAAAAATCTTTTTTCTGTATAAAATAAAATATGAATTTTTTTTATCTTTATAATAATAAATGTAAAAATTATAAGAGTAGTCATATAGAAACCAATCAAATATCAATAGAATAAGCATTTCATTGCTTCTTGCATTACATATTCGCACTATTGACAGATAGATAATTACAAAGTACCCTAATGAGTCAGGTTTCAAAGGTTGTACCATAGAAAAATTCCATTCCTTCAAATAATTTCTTTAAACAAAATACATTTACAGACAGATTCAAACACGTATACTAAGGATAAGCCAAACAAGGGCTAACCTCAACAGCAGGTAAACATTTAAACAAGCCCCCATTGAAGATTAGCTAAAAACACGTTCTTCCTATACTCTAAATTATGAATTCAAATTCCCAATATAAAATAGATTGCATGCTAAAGAAACTGAGAGCTGCATCACGTCTACGCTACTAATTACTGAACACAACTGAACTTACATGATTATACCATACAAGAAGGCCAACTATGAAACAAGATCGTTGTAATTTATTCGCTCCATTTCAAATTAGCTGATGTTTCTAATTTTTAATAAAATATTAAAATTATTATTCTAATTTTATCTTCTAATAAATATTGTTTTAAAAAACTTAATAATATATTTGTTTAAATTTAAAAAATAAGAATATTTTAATAAAATTGTCGGCTAATAAATATTAAATGCTATTATTCCGAAATACTTGTTTTTTAATTCATGTGAAAAAACTTTTATAATCAGTCATTTTAAAATAGAGAGTAAAAAGGAAAAAAAATGATGCGCTCATTAAATGATCAAGGCTAAGTCAAAATTGTTCTTTTAGGTACAAATCGTCAACTCCACCATCACCATAGATAACACAACAGAAGAGAAAGAAACAAACATTAAAATCTTCACCCAGACCAAAACTTCACAAAAGCATCAACTATAACTTTCAAAACAGCTAAAAGAGGGTTGGGTTCTCGCTTTGCAGAATTCTTAGCTGCTCCATCCCAGGATTCTCTGCAGTGAAAACCATAAAAAGGGCCAATTAGAGGTTGCAAAATTACCAAATCAACTTCACTTGTATAAAGAAAAAGGAGTTTGAAATCTGCACATTATTTGAGATCTAATCATTTTAGATATACTTACAGATTGATCCTATCCACAGTTGTGTTGATTCTTCCGTGAGAGTTGCCACCAAGTTGACCATCAATTCTATGTTTATCAGCTTTTAGCAGGCCACCATCTTCCTCTGAAGGTTTACAAGTCTTGCTGATGTTATTGGTTTGAGTTCTTGTCTGTAAGAATACATTTAAATGTTACAAGGAAAGTTCTCCTCAAATGACTATCAGAAAAGTAGTTACTAACTATTGTTTATATGGGACCCACGAGTCTTAATCTTTCAAGAGAAAATGCAAACCAATTAATCCAATAGTTGAGGACGAAGAAGAAGAAAAAGAAAATACAAAATTGATACATTCCAAGTAGTATCCAATTTTCTGCCTGTAAAACACAATTCAACCAAAATCATATAAACTAATTCCCCCCCCCCCCCCCCCCCCCCCCCCCCCCCCCCCCCCCCCCCCACCAACAACAAAAACAACCACAACCACCCCCAAACAAACTTGATAAACTCCAAGGAGTTTCCAATTTTTTGCCCGTAAAACACAAATCAACCCAAAACAAAAAAAAAAAACCCCCCCCCCCCCCCCCACACACACACACACACGGAAACACAGACAAAATTCAAATACCCATGACTGAAGTGTATCAAATGTGACAATTTTAGAAACATAAAAATAAAGGTACAGATAATAAAAATTAACCTTAACACCATCTATCATCTGAGTTTGGTCAATGGTTTCGAAGGTTATGGTATTTTGATGAGATACTCTAACATGAGAATCAGTGTGACCTTCAAATTCATGATCAAAATGTTCTTTGCGAGTAGAATGATTGGAGCTTTCTTCTAACATATCTCGTACATTCTCCTCCTTATCAGGCCCAGTGTTAGAGATGTTCTTCAATATTTGATTTCCAGGGGCATACTCAAATTTCTTGTCCAAGAAGTTCAAATTCTTTGAGGGCTCTATACCATTTAATTCAGACTTCTCCCCGTTTTGTTTCAATTCCAACATTCTAATATCATATTCTGGTGAATTACTCGAGTCCCCTGACGCTCCCAGTTTTCTTATTCCATCAGAAGTACTGGAAACAGAACTTAATGGAAATGTCTCTACTATCAAGTCTTCTGTCACAGCAGTTACTTTAGCCATTGGTGTTGTGGCAGCTGCCAACTCTTGTTCAACATTTTGATTGAGTGCCGAAGGATCACCTACCTGCGTCTCAGGAATGGCAGTTTCATTGGATTCCTTGTTTATCATATTCACCTGGCTACCATTTAAGACATGCCCTTTGTCAACAACTTTGTGCTCAGTTCCAGCACAACACCCGTTAGAAACAACAGCAGTTTCAACAAATTCATTGTTTGTCACATCTACCTGGCTAACATTCATGGTATGCCCTTTGTCAACCACCTGGTGCACAGCTTCAGTATAAGATGCATCAGAAACAGAAACCACTTTGCTATTTGTATCCAGAAGTTTGTCAGGCTCACAATGATTTTCAATTAAAGATGCAGCCGAAAAAGGTTGAGGATCTCTTGCAATTGAACCCAGTGGATTTTGTTCAAAAAATTGTTCAGTGTTTAGCTCTTCTAAAGTGAACTTAGCAGGACCCAACACTCTATTTTCTTGAATTATGTCACGTACAATCTCCCGGACTGTGTAGAAAGAGCCGCCAACTTCTTTATGTGTAAGATTAAGTGATGGAAAGTTTCCATTGTTCGACTCTTGGTACCTGGAGACGAGTAAATAGCTAGTAAATACAAGTGATGCATTTAACAAATCATCAACAAAACAGGCCTCTAAAGTTTGACTTAAATTACAACAACTGAAAAGAATAATAGGAGCAAACTAAATAGTTCGAGTAATCTTTTAAGCATATAATATAATAGCACAGTGGAAGAGAAAATTAGTAGATTGATATCAAAAAACAAAAAGAATACACAAATACAAAAGGTCTCATCGGTGTATAGAAGTTTATCAAATAGGCGTCAAATAGTGTAAAAAAAAATCCAAGCACCAGTTATTAGTAAAATTGACCAGGAAACAATTATCAATTTTGCACAGCCACATTAAACTGGTGCCAATTATTGATGTCGCAAAGTAGTCATATTGGCATTAATTAAACATCAAATATCAATATAATAACTAATAAGCATCGTTATTGCTTCTTGGATCACATCTGCACACCTGATTAAATAGTTAGATAGATAATTACATAAGTACCTCAAATAATGAGTCGGGATTCAAAGGTTGTACCAGTGAAAATTTCCATTCCTTCAAATAGTTTCTTTTACATAGTTTCTTTTATAAAGTTACATTGTTTTATTCAATTTTTAGGAATGGAAGGGAGGATATGGGAGGGAGCAAAATCTCTCCTCGTCTGACTTTTGCTCCTCTCCAATATTGGGGGATTTGGAGGATGGAGACAGGATATATAACATTTGAAATGTATTGACTAAAATATTCTTACTTATGTTTTGAAGTCTAAAATTATAAGGGTATAAAACTAAACTACTTTTTAAAATCTCTCACCTGCTCTTGTGAACCGAATAAGAAAAGGGTTATTTCCCCTCCCATCGTCTTAATCAAACAAAATGTTTAATCAAAATTACTCCCTCTCCTCGCTTCCAATAATCCCTTCCTTCCCCTCTCCTCCTTTGAACTAACTAAAGCCTAAACAAAATATATTTACCGGTAGGCTCAAACACATACCAAGGATAGGTGAAAGAATGGCTAACATCAGAAAAATAAACAGCAGGTAAACATGAAAACAACCAGCCATAGAAGATTAGCCAAAAACTCTAAAATAACAAAATGTCTCTAAAACGTTGCCCTTAGTTTTGACAAAATGAGTGAATCTCTCTTGTAGTTCATCAATACATTGATTATAACAGGTAGCAGAGTAAGAAACACGACAAACAAAATTGGTAAAAATCAATCACATCCCGCAAAATCAATCATAACAGGAAAGTGCAGATTAAATCATTAAACAATCAAATTTAATAATCTGCAAAACAAAAGCAAGAACAATGATCAGAGAACATCCTCAAATTAAAATTTCAAATTTCAATAGGAGAGAAGCTAATATGCATTTACTTCTTTATAAAGGATTCCACCATTGCCTTTCTTTCTTCCTTTGAGCGCCGAATCCGAGTCTTTCTCCCTTCAGATTCATTGTGCTTAGCAAGTGCAACAAAGGTTTGCCCCCAGCCACCCTTTACAGAGTGCATCATGATTAGCACAACTTCTAGAATTTCAACCTGCACGTAGTCATAATCAACTCAGAAAGCTTGCATAACACAAATAAGCTTTACAACACTTGATATTTTGCTTAGAAACATAATCACTAACAAAATTCAACTAAACTGAAACACAAGACAAAGATCCTTCAGAAATATTTCGGTATCACAAAAAGCTTCCTTACAAAAGACAAAATAGGGGAAAATTGAAGCCATAATCAGTAAGCATGAAACAGCATAAGAAGTAATTGGGCCCAGTTTAGGTTCCCAGGCCCATAAATTGATGGCGATTAGGTTTGCGCAACACGAGAAAATAAAATAAAGAGATTAATAATAAGCATTGAAGATAATTTGAGTTGAGGAAAGATTAATGAAGAAAAAAGAAATGATAAGAAATAGAGAAAAGAGATAGTGGAGAGTACGTGAGTTTGGGGTTGTGTTGTAATGAGATATTGAAACCCTCACTCGCAACATTGAAGAAGCGAACCGAATCGGGCCAATACCATTACGATAGCGATTGGTCCAAGTGTTGGCGCGGGAGACTATTTTTTATTATTTTCAACTTTGAGTACAACATTATAATTGTGTTTTAATATTAAAGAATTCAGAGTTTATATGTTTAATAAAATAATATTTTATAATTATCTCATATATTTAATATTAATGGAATATATTTAAGTATTAATTAAGAATATAAAAAACATTAAAAAGAAAATTCTCGATCTCAAAAATAAAAATTTGAATCCATCCTTCCACCCTTAAATTCTGTCATGTACAAGTAGTAAATTTATAATCTACGTTGTATTATATTATCCTAATTTATAATTTTACAAAACATGTAATATTAATATATATAAATATAAAAAAAATTATTAATATTTATATGTTT
>JAMLFT010005546.1:0-17344 GCA_026544285.1 Pachyrhizus erosus
GAGGTTGGGGGAGGGGGAGGGGGAGGGAGGGAGGGAGGGTTGTGTATCCTTATGGTATTTGGTCAGTTGATCCTTATGATCACTGATCAATTGAATAATAGGGGATCAGTCCTTTGTCGGTCGACCATGTTTTCATGAGTTTGAAAATACACAACTTTCACCAATATTGAAACACATCCTAAGCTATTAGGATTACACCCTAAGATATTAAAATCACTAAGAGATAATGTCAAAGATATTGGACTTATTGAAAAAGATACATCTCTCTATATATTTGACAACAAACAGAGAGGAGGACATTTTTTCTAGAAAGAGCTCTCACTAATGATTTTAGATAAGTTTGTGTGAAATTGTTAGTTGGAACAACAACTATATAGGAAACACTAGCTAGAAAACATTTATTTTTTTTTTGTTTTGGGTACCAAGGCATAATCACTTTTCTATTGCAGTGCATTTTCATAGATATAATATCTTTATAAATTTTTTTTATCATTTACAAACAAAAATTATTTATTGGAATAAATTTTTAACGATAATGCTACTCAATTATAAATTTTATACAATAAACATTATAATTTAAGAGAAATGTAAAAAGATAAGAAAGAAAGTATAAGATAAAATAAAGGATATATGAAATCAAAAGAAACAAAAAAAAAGAATTATAAGTATTGTAAAAATTGTAAATAAAAATGATTTAATTAATTCAACCTAAGCAACAAATAAAAATGAATTAAGGTTTATCATTAAAGAATAATTAACACAATTTAAGATTGATGATTGATGAGAAATATCAATTAAAATGGAGATTTTCAAATAATAAAAAGTTGGGTTATCTATTCAATCAAATCATTGTGAAATCATTTCTTATTTAAAAATAAAATAAAATCAGTCATTTCTTTATAAATTTATATTCAATTTTATATGTAATAATATGAGTGTTTGTGAATTAGATTAAATGGTTTTAGAGAGAAAAATATGTAATTCAATTACTTTATATTTTAAAAAACTTATCATCCAATTGATTTAATTTAATCAAATTTAATCTATAAAAATTTGGATTAGATTAATTTTTGGTTTTATTTTATTTAAATATTAAATAAACTATTATATTAATAAATATAATAAAAATTTAAAATATCAAATATTTCATTTATGAATCATTAATATAATTAATAATATAAGTCTTCAAATTTATACTATTAAACATAAATTTCCATCTTAGTAATCATATATATATATATACTCAGATAGTTATTAGAAAATATCTTTGTTAAAATATATTTTTCATAAATAAATATAAGTTATGTGATAATTTTACAAATATATATTTATAAAATATCATTGATATAACAATAAGTTTATAAACATATATCAGTAAAAGTTGAGTTGGGATTTTGTGTGTCTAAGAATTAAGATATATAAATTATAAGTTAAATGTTTGGTTAAAGTGGGAGGGTAATTAGGTATTTGTTATTTATATCTTTGTTTTTGTTAAGTACATATTTTTTTATTTTTTTTTATTTTTTATTATTAATTATATTATTTTATTATTGTTTTTATATTTGAGATTATTTTAAATTCTTACACTCCTTCCTCGTACTCAATGTCTCACTAATTAAAATATTTATTTATTCAAATATTTTGGTGACACAACATTTCATGTTTATATATAAATAACAATGACATTAAAAAATAAATATAATTTTAGAAATATCTCTTTTATGAAATTAGTACATATTATTTTAGAAAGACATTTTTAATAGATAAAAATAGAAAAACATTTTTAGTAAATAAAAATAAAAATTAAATTCAAATTATTTACACTATCTTAATGAGTCACACTAATTGTTAATATATATACTTATTTGAAGGTTGAAAACTTGAAGTTGAAAAGCACACTAAAGATAAGGAATTGAGAGACAAAAAAAAATTTAAAATTAGGGTTTAAAATACAATAAAATAAAATTTTAAAAAACAATAAACATAAATTTTTTTAAAATAATGTTTAAAAGGATATACATATAATAAAACCATAAAAAGGAGGAAAAAGAGATGTAATTAGGAAACATAAAAATGTAAATAACAACTACTCATTTCTTGTCTAAAAGGGTTAGCTAGGATAAAATGTGTTGTGCTTTAAACTTGTCATCCAATCTGGCTTCTCTAGTTGTTTAATTCCTAATATTTTTTCGTTTAGGTGTGCCCATAAACATAAGTGGGTGACGATGTAAATCAAACGAGTTCTGTCCAATCTTTCACAAAATGAAGCCTCCTATCGTCTAACCGTCATTAATATTGCTTGTATCAAACTTCAACAAAATGAATCCTTCCACCAAGAATGATAGCTTATCCCGCTACCATTGGGAAATCCCAATCTTTAATCATTGGTAACTTTGTCTTAGTGGCTTGAAATTCTGCCCAAATATATATATATATATACTTTCATTAATTTTAAGTTCAGGGATGGACCCATCATTTAATGAGCGACACTAACTATGAAAATGAAATTTTTACCCAATAAATATACAAATATCAAAATTCATTCAAAGTAATCATAATTTTATATGTTTTTCATATAATTTAAGAAATTATAATAAAAAATATCGATATTAAAGATAAATTAAACATTTTTTAAGACTAAAAAAATTACATATAACAATCACCAATTTCATATAGCACTAAAAATCCTCATAAATTTATAATAAAAATTGATATCTATGTTAAAAATATATCTTTTTTTACAAAAAAATCATTAAGTATATTCTAAATAGATATTGAATTAGAATAAATTAATTTATTTACTAAATTATCATTTACGTCAATGGTCACTAAACATTAAAGAATAATTTATTTTTAGATAGTTGAAAAATAGAAAAGAAAAAATATTGTGTGAAAACAAAAGTTATAACTTTGAAAGTAAATTACATCAAATTTTTAGTATAACTTGATATTTTTTTTTAGAAGGGAGTGTATTTAGTAAAATGAAAGTGACATCAAATAAATGATTTATTTAGTATGAAAATAGTGAAATAACAAAAAAATGTATAGTAGAAATATAGTAATGGGATAAAATAATAATAATAATAGGAATTAAAACATGTATATAAAATAATGGTGAACGTAACGGAAGACAAATGATACATGTACAATAGATGTAAATGGGTGCAATTTTGATGAAATTCATAAAACAAATAATAATGAGAAAATTCACAAGATTTTTTAAAATTATAAATTAAGAATGATATTCGTAATGTAGTAATGAAAATTGATGTTGATAGTGATATTTTAAATTATTAAATTTGTAAGGATATACAAAATAATAATAGTTTTTTTTTCAATAGGTTGTACATAAATAACGAAAATAATGATGTTCAAAATGAAATGAGATGTACTAAAAATATAATAGCCCTTTCAGATGAAGTATCATTTAGATAAATGAGATTCATGGTGATGCTTTGTTTAGGAATATGTCGTTAGTTATGAGACCATAATTATCATTGAGGTCAACTTGTGAACCATTGAAAGTGAAATATATCTTTTATTGTATGTTGATCAATATATGTGTGAATAATCATTGTTGTACAAAAAACATAAAATGTCACATAAATTCGTATTTAAAAAAATTAAATAAAAATTTTAAGTTGATGAGATAATTCTCAATGAGATTTATTTTTAATTGTTAAAATTTTTAAATTATTTTACTAATTTTTAAAATAATAATAAAATCATTATAATAACTAAGAATATTTGATATTGCACCATGTGTTTGTGGTCTGCCACATATCAACTTGTAATTAGGTAAAATAAAAAATGCACATCCAATTCTACTTGTATATTTACTAATTTTACTTATATAAAATGTTTTTTTTTTTGGATGGAGTAATAGGGGGTTACAGTATACTGGAACTCTTTATAATGAACTTACACGATATATACAGATAAAAAAATGGAAGACAAGCAACATAACTAGATTAAAAATGTTATAGTTAATTATAGTTATTTATACTTTGTGTATTACGTGTTGTTTCTTTCCTAACACACGTATTGACTTAATTTCTTAGTTCCTAAGGATGCCACATAGAGGTTACGATAACTTTTCCACACAAGATGCATTTCAAGAATATGAAATTGTTTTAATTTGTTTCTTAATTATAAAATGATAATAATCAGACATGGTAAAGCTCCAATTTGGTCTTTGACAAAACATACCAGAGCCACCTCACGATCTAGATCACCTCCACAACACAGACATGCAAGAAAACAATTACACAAATTGGATACATGAACATCCTAAGCAATCAAGGAAACGAAAATTATACTTCTTAGTAGGAGAACCTATCCAAAATTCTTTACATCAATGACTATAATACATGATTTAAAAGCTTAAAGGTTTTCTTGTCTATGCCACTGCAATTGTAAACCAACATGTTACACGTAAAATGAACAAACTAATTAATTAGTTAATTTTAACTACTTTTTTACTATAGTGTAATATTCATTCAAATTAATTACAATGTATATTTTTTTCACAAATTATCTCTAACTAGCATACATAATTAATAAAATAAGTAAGAATATTAATTTATTAAGTTAATTACAACTGAGAAAAATAAAAATAAAAACTGGCTCATAGTCGGGCTCTTGAGTCTCCACTTCTAAATGTTAAAAAAATTTAAAGATAAAATATATTTTTAATTATTTGTGTTATTTTTATTTTTATTTTTTTTTATCTTTTTTTTTATTTACAGTCCTTCATGAATTGTTATATTTTATTTTTATTTTTTATATTAATTTTAACTGTTAAGTAATGATAAAATAAATATAATTTATGCTAAAAAATTTCTATTTAATTTTATGTTATTTTTAACCACATCAAATTTTTTAGACAAAATAAAATTGTTATAAATATTAAAAATAAAAATAAAAACTCCAAACTTTATATTTTTTAAATTATTAAAAATATTACAAAAATAAATATTTATAGAATGTTAGGAAATATGTAATAATAAAAAATCATGACAAATTTTAATAATTTATGAATAACTAAAGATAGTAAAAAATATATGAAAAATTAAACATATATTTCATTCAAAAATTAAAGAATGACGTATTGGAAATAAGGGGGCCTTTCTCATAGGAAGTGAATCGTGATATTGTGGGAAATAATTTCCAATACATGTTAGTATGAGATTTTTTTATATTGGCGTAAAAGAAGCCCACAAAAAACATGATACTTCTTTTATGTATGTCATAATATTTTAAATACTATCTAGTGTCTATTAACCACCCCAACATCCTCACAAAAGAATTTTTATATTTTTATTTAAGTATAAATTACTGTGTATAATAAATTTATTAATTTTTATAATAATTATTTTTATAATCATATATTAATTGATTGATAATGTAAATTTTTTTATATTAATAATGTGTAAAAATTAAATTCTTAATTTATTTGCCTAATGCATACATTTTTTAAGAAAAATAATTACGTACTGTTTTATACTATTATATAAAATTTTTCTTTATATAATAAATTTATTGAATTTGATAATAATCATCTTAAAATTTAAATTAATAATTATTTATGATTATTTATACAAAAATAATAATTTATAATTAAACAATAATATAAAACTATTTTATATTATCAGTATATAATTATTAAATTCTTTATTTTAATACTTAAGTTGATTTGTTTAAAAGTTTAATATAACCTTAAAAAGTATTTTTTTAAGGTAATTAAATGGAAGTATATAATTATTTTATAATATCAGTATATGAGCATTAATTGTTTTTAATACTTAAATTGATTTATTTAAAAGTTTAAGATGACTTAAAATTATTTTTTTAAGAAAAACTATTCTCCAGCAAGGTCAACAGATAAGCCAACATGCTCATTTTTAAATAAATCAACAAGTCTCTAAATAGACTAATTAACTTAAATGTTCAAATAAATCAATAGAATAATATAATTATATAATGACAGTACGACACTAAAAAGGAAACATGTATATAATAAAGCCTAGTTCATATATCCAATGGTCAAGAATTTTGGAAAGAAAAAAAAAATGCTTCAATTTGATATTGGATAGACAAAAATGGGCTTTTAGCATTTGATAGCCATAATCATTTTTATTCTCAAATGTAAGATAAATTATTCTTGATTGTACAGTTATTTATAAATAATTAACATTATTTTACATAAATTTATGTTTTACCATCTATTACAGTTGCATCATCAACCTCATACTGACATTTCAAATATTTTTGTTGCACACCTCTCTCTTACGCTTTTCTTTTGTCGATCTTTATTTTTGGGCTCCGTTATTGGGCCGACGTTTGAATGGTCAAAAAGAGCCGAGGCTGAAGCCCATAAGAAGAACAAAGCAGGGCTACAAACGCAGCCCATAACTAACCAAAGACCTTGTCTAGATGCAGCTCATAGCCACACACACCACACACACCACACACGTGACACCACACACGTTAACTTCCCCATGAGCACGTGTTTTATTATTATTCTTCTCTAATTTTTAGTTTTGGACCCACAACAAGATCGTCTGGTCTACAACTTACAATTTCGAGCTTTGCAGATCACCTCATCCACATAGATATCGTATTATAAGTTGCAAATTACGAATCCGAAAAAGAAAACCAATGCACAATAAGTTTGTATATTTTAACAGAAATTTAATTTATGCACACTTATATAATAGATTATTATTTAATAATAAATTATTGTGTATAATAAATTTATTAATGTTTAAAATAATTATTTTAAAACTTATTTCAACATAGTTTTTATTAATTAATTGGTATATAGTATAAAAGTTTTACATTAAAGTGTAGCACACAAATTAAACCATTTTGACAATATGGAAAAAATTCACGCGGTTTGTACTTCTGGATAAAAAGATTAATTTTGGTATTTGTTATTGGAAAGACCTTTATAAAAGGAATTAAATATAGTTTTTAAAATAATTATTTCAAAAGTTAATAACAATCTTAAGTTACATCTCAAACTAATAGCCCGTATAAGGCAACGGCCAATATATTTTTAATTAAATTTTAAAATAAAATATCACTATATTTTTAGAAATATTTAAATAATAATTCACGATTAGATAAAAATGGGTATATTCTAATTAAATCCCTGAATAAAGCATTCTTTAAAATTTGACATAAGTAAGTTTTTCAAAATTCAACATTCTTAAAAATAATTTTAGAAATTTTTAAATAAGTGATTTATAAAAAATTAATAGTGTATTTCTTTTTAAAACATGTCCAATTAGTGAACTATTTTTATATTGATCATAAAATGGTAACAATTTTTTGGATTACAACCATGGAATGGGATGTCAGGCTTCTTAATAAAAGGACCCGCCAAAGCGTTGGGGCGCCTGGCTTACGTTGGTACGGCAGCGTTTTGAGGTGTTATGTTCTTCAATTCCCTTTTTTGGTCGTTCTTCTAATTTGCCTGAGAAATTCGTGAAGGAACGTCACTCTGCTGCCGCATTCCCCCATGGCTTCTGGTTCAGGTACACGTCAATTCCTTCTCTGCACTTCCCTGTTCTAGATAGATTTTGTATTCGGCATCTCTTCCCACGCGATTAATTATTCTAATTTATCATTTTTAAAAATTATTGGTTTTGGATATCCGTTAATTGTCACGAGCTTTCTTGATTTTGGTATGGGTTCTCGAAATTTTGATAAATTAAGAATTGAAGTTGTATTATTCAGCCGAATATGCATTTAAGTTCATTTCGTGTTTGGAAATTGGTTTTCTATGAACGAGTGATCAAGCTCAAGTAGTTATGTGTATCTTCATCCTTTTACAGATTTTGCGCTAGCGGTTTCTTCTGAACTCGAGTCAGTTTTGAGGCTGAAGACTGTTAACTACTTTGTTACGAGGAGGCCATGGCTTGGTATGTGTCACGCTGCTACAATGGTTTCTTTGGCCTTATTCCACTTTTTCTATTGTTGTGTTGAATCATTTGCTCTGTCTAGCTGGGTGGTCAAATTCAGTTCTCATTGTTACTATGTGTTTTTGTTTCAGATCTTTACGGAGTTAATGTGAGACCTGTTGCGCCATTTGGGAGTGCAAGTAGACGGCCTTACGTGGATCCTGCCCTTATTCATCGTTCCTTACCTGATGAGCTGCTTTTTGAGGTATTTTACATCGTCCAGTTATATTTTTTTATGATTGATATGTGGGACAGTTTTATCATGTTTATGAAATTAGTTTAAACTTCTTAACAAATATTCTCTTACTGTGCTGGAAATTTAAGAGGCTATTTTTACATTATTGAAATCATCTCACAATTTCTCTCTTACACATACAAATACCACTTTTGTAATTTAACTTGGTAATAGATTTTGCCTTGTCGTTGGTCCTATAGCTTTGAGCTCAGGAACTGTTCTCAAAATAAGAACTGGAATACTAACGACCTAAGTCTTTCACTTGTTTGAAACCTCTATGAACCTCTCTTTAAGTCCTTTTCTCTGATTTTTGAACAAATTAGATGAATGAAAATTCATATGCTAAAAGGTCTACTGTTGTTGTATGAAAGAACAAATTCTGAGAGATTTGCTGAATATATTTCATAGGTCTTTGCTCGAATGACTCCATATGACTTGGGAAAGGCATCTTGTGTATGTCGAAAATGGAAGTACACAATTCGTAACCCTGTATTTTGGCGCAATGCATGCTTGAAGGCTTGGCAGGTAAACTCAATAAAAAGTTTTGAATATGGAACTTCTACTGCATATAAATTACATTTCTGATTATGGAGTCTCTTTTATGAAGATATCTGGAATTGTAGAAAACTATAAGCTACTTCAATCAAAATATGATGGCTCATGGCGGAAAATGTGGCTGTTACGACCAAGGTTGCGGACTGATGGTAAGAGCAACCATCTCTTATCGCATAGCTTTATTTCCTGGTCCTCATCTCATGATTGGCAATGCTGGGTTGCTGCATGATGGTTAAATTATTTTATTCTGATTTGAACAAATGCTGTATGGAAATGTATCATATTTAAAGGTGGGATTCTCATTGTCAGAAATGGATTGGGCCTAACTTAGCCCTAAATGTTATCTTAAAGGAAAGGATTGCCCTAGCCTTATAAGGAGTATTTTGGCCATATTCCTAACCATTGTGGGACATCTTAACACTCACATTGATTACCCTCCCTCCCTTTCACTACAAAAGGTAAAAAAAGACAAGAAAATAAGGAAAATGAACTTTGAAATTAAGCCAAAAAGTAAACGCACATGATTTGCCTATTCCTTTTATGTTATGTTTTTAGCTAGGTCCCTTTGTCTTACCATGCTCCCACATCTCAGGTCTTTATGTGAGTAGAAATACCTACATTCGAGCTGGAGTTGCTGAGTGGAAAATCACTAACCCCGTACATGTGGTAAGCATCAGTATCTACTTGTATTGCTAGGCAATAGACATTTTTTTTTTTTGCTTTTCTTAATCTTTGCTATAGTGTAATTAAGTAGCATGTGAATAACTCCTTTCTTGTCAACTATTTTTCAATATCATGTTTTGGGAACATGATGCTTGTAGTAGTGTGCATAGTCATAAAAAAATTGGAAGTTTCAGAAGGTATTTGCCTTATTTCTGATTTCATTTTCAGTTCATACATCTTCATTAATAACTACAAAACTATTACTGTGTTTCTGTTTTGTATTCTGTTTTGAAGTTCTTTCACTAAAACTTGAAGACAAGAAAGAAAAAGCATACAATATGACATTTTAGTTCTTATAAATGAGAAATTATCTACAGAAAATAAAGACAGAAAAAACCAAACAGCCCTTAGTGTTCCTTAGTCCTTACTCAGAAATCTAGCTCCATCAGTTTATAATTTCAAGTGTTTTTTTAAGTTAGAAGCACTTATTGCTTGACACTGTAAATTTGTAAGCGAATTTATAAATCCTAAACAATATTGGAGCCTAGAATTTTCATGTGATGAACATTAGTCTGTAAGATTTTAAATGCAATATACATGAAATGAAAGTATACGTCTATAAGTCTGCAATATGCCTTTTTAAGTCCATGTAGCCTCAAGAACTAGTTGGATAGCTGCTAGCCCTTGTTGTCTATTAAGTGTTAAGACTTGAAGAATGATAGGCTTCTTAGTCACACAAATTCAAGCAGAAAGTATATCATTTTCCTACTTACAGTTTTTATTGGTGATTGAGATATGATAATTCCCATAAATAAAATCATATAGTTGTAACTTCATGTTTTTGTTAGAACATCTTGAGAGTGTGAAAAATCTGAGTATAGGGGTACACCAGAGAATTTTTAGGTATTATCTCTATTGCTTCTTGGTACTATGGCCAATAGTACTACAGTATTTGAATAGGAGATTTCTCCTTATAAATCATTGTAATTATTGGAGAAGACTGGTAATGGTATCATATTATCCTTGATATAGTGGAATGCTTTGGAGGTTTGTCTTGTCTTTTTAATTTCATCCTCAGCACTTGAGGGTTTTAATGTAAAATTTGATCTCCCCCCTCTCTCTTTGTATGTGTGTTTTACAATTTATTTTATTTATGCAATGGTGGCTTGATCTGGCTGGATATACAGGATGCTATTGGATGCCTCTTTTTCACTTGTAAAATTTAATTTAGAAGGGGAAATCATTGTTTTGTATTTTTTTGTTTGTTTTTTTTGGTAATAAAGCAGCACATCTAGGAAGATTCCCTGAACCCATTTAAAATTGTATACGAGTGTGGATTTTATATATATTTGTCCTCAAATTTCTTTATATGAATAATGGTATTGTAACAGCACGTTGTACATAAATCTTGTTTAGTCAGTAATTTATTCACATATTTATTTTTGCATATAAATTTTCTCCATATTCTGCAGGTCTGCTATTTCCGATACTTGAGATTTTTTCCATCTGGGCGATTCCTTTACAAGGTTATAATTCATGCTGTCTGAATCCATTTTATATATCCTTTCTTCTATCTGATTGCATGAGAAGTTATTTTTGTGTTTTGTAGAATTCATCTCAGAAGATCAAGGATGTAGCGAAGTGCATGAATTTCCGATCATCTAAAGCAGACTGTGTTTTTGGTGGCCACTACACATTGTCAGATGACAAGGTTATGTTCTTATTTTTGTCAAATTATGTAGTTGAGTTTTTCCTGATACATCTGCATCTCCTTTTATCCTCTTCAATCTTCATTATTTGCAAATCTGAGTAGACATTCTCTTTCTAGGAAATTTATTACATAATATTCATATTTCTCCATCCAGAGGCATTTACAATTGATACTATCACTGCAGGTTGAAGCTGCAGTCTTGTATCCAGGCATGCGACCTACTGTTTTGAGGATACGCTTAAGGTATTTGATGAGTTTGCTTGATTAACATGTCTTGTTGAAAAGTAAAGCTAACATCAAAAACCAGAAATTAAATCTTTTCCATTCCCTATCTTGTTAGGTTGGGATTTGATGTGCCATTATACTATTGCTATGTAAGAAAATAAATAAAATATTCATCAAAGTCATCTTCCACAGGTGGAGGATGAAATATTGAATTTAGAGAAATGTTTTCACTGTAATAAGATAAAGATTGTTTTGATTTTGGAGTTCACTGAAACGAAATGGATACCTAATAAAACATTTCCCTCCCCTTGCTCATGCCCAAATAAAACAAAAGCTAGAAGGAGTAGGAGTATCTTTTTCAACATGGATTATGGAATAAGAAGGCATCATTGTTTATGATTGTGAAGGGAGTCAAAAAAAAGGATGGAATAAGTTGGTATTGGACAATAATGACATGAGCAGAGGACGATTTTTTTAGAAATAACCACCATTGTGTTGGTTAACATTAATGTATTATTTGAGGCTTTTCGTAATGCTTTGACATTTGTAACAAGTTTGAAGATAAGGATCCGTGTGACACAGGAAAAGTAGTAATAATGAAAGAACAGTGAGTGAGTAATCAATAGAGGTAGCTTAGAAGTGAAGCAATGAAATTTTAGGTCAAAACCTTGAGAGGTTCACATTAGTCCCGGTCCAATTTGAAACCCAATAACTGATTGCATTAGTTCCCAAGGACATTTTTGGATATGGGTCCTAATAGGACATCCTTACCATCTAATTCATTGCTCATGTCTTAAGTAAATCTAACTAGCTTCACTGACATATTACATGCTAATTGTGCCATTTAGGGTTTAGGGTTTACCTCCAAAAGTAAGTCATACCACCATTTAATAATCTTTTTATGGAGGATGAGTTTCATTAGTCTAACCATTGGATTAAAAGTTCCCATTAAGTATATTAAACCTGCAAAATTCCATACGCTATAAAAGCTAGCTTATAATTCATCTTACATATTTATTTTATCATATAATATGTTTTTAAAATATAAGTAAATGTTAACTTTGAGATTACTTACTTGTGAATGTCCAATTTATCTAAAATTTGGTTTGATTAATCATCAAAATAATATCACATGATTTAGTAATTAGATTTGTTAAACCTGTATTCTAGTAAAAGGTTATAAAATGGTATCAGTGTCAATGCTTCTACAATAGGTGAGTTCCTTTCCATTTAAGATAATTAACCCTGACCCTATTTCCACCATATGAGAATCAGAAAAAATCATCTAACCAAAATATAATTATAATTGGTCTTTGTGTTACTTTACTTTGAAATGTGCACTAGGCTCTTAAAAGTGGTGGAACATCATGAATCTGAACAGTTCTTGAGTGAATAGTTGAATATAAAAACTGAAGAGTTTTGTATCCTCTGAAATTAGCTTGCATTTAGAGAAAGAGAAGAGAAAGTATGCAATTTGTTGGATTTTGCATTCTTTTATAATGTTCTTTATTCCTATTCTTGTGAAACTAATCTTTACTGACAGTAAAAGTGGACTTTCCTTTTGCACTATGCTTATGTTGATTTACGTGTGGTATAGGATAAGGGGAACAACATCAGGGGCTAACAATCGGATGGATTTGATCTCACTTGTCACTAGTGGTGTAAACAGTAGTGAGGCCAGTGCACCCGAGGAGGACATTCTTGGAGTTGTTGAAGGATGGCAGGATGATGAAACACACAACCCAGATGTACCAGCTGTCTCGCATAAGAGGGGCATGACTCCCTTTGTCTTTGTTCCATTTGAAGAGGTACATTTTTGTCTCACAATAGCTTTTTTCTATTAGCCTTAAGGTTCCAGCAACTAAATTGAGCAATAAACTTTTTAATCAAGCCCCTGGCTTCAATCACAGTTACGTCTTGGATTTTGTTTTTGTCTAATAATTGTCTTAAACGTTGTATAGTAAAAAAACGTCCCTAAATTCTAGGTTAGGTTATGTTATATTTTTAATAAAGGGATAAAGTTCATATATATAAAGTCCATTAACTCTTATGTTAGTCAATTTTGTACGTTGTGTTTGTAAAAGTTACTTTAATTGAAGCTACGTTGCCTAACATTGTTGAAAAAAATCAAAATGTTGTAAGAGAATCCATTAGTTACTGGCATATATGTAGGTGACATTGGATTACATATTAATATTACTTATACTTGTTTCTCGTATTTTTAAATTACTTTTATCTCGTTTATGGAGGAGCATGTTGACACTTCACACAAGTGATAGTACCACGGGAAAGGCTAGCAATTAATTAATAAAAGAAGAGATTCTTTGTTTTAATGTTTCCCATTGAATAATCACACCAATTTCTGAAATCTGAATACACCTTAAATTTTTTGCCCTTATGTACAGGTGGAGACATCTGTTTTGAATCTTCCAGTGGAGAAAATGGATTATTTTGTACCTGGTTGAATTATTATGATGCCTCAGAATAGAACTGGTCCATTTGTAAATAATCCATAACTAAAGGTCATAGAATTTGGACATTTGTTATTCGTGTGTGTATTTGTAACTATGGCGTGATGAGATTGACCTGGTTCGAGTTGCGGAATTATCCCTTAATTCTGCTTTATGCACATGGATAACGGAAATAATTGTAATTTTTGGCAAATCACGGATTCGGTTGTTGTAGATATGTAGTAAAAAAAATTATAAAAAAATTGCGTAAGATGTGTTTAACGTGTTTATAGAGAAATCGGGTGATAAATTAGAAATTTGAAGTCCCCTCAATACTGCTTGTCAAGGTTTGGGAAGACTTGCTGCCAATCAAAACATTTTGGATAGGAAGCCATATTATGGGAATATGTATCGCAAATGAAATACATTTGGCAATGAGACCTAATTGAAAGGTTAGACATACGAAACTGTCAAATTCCTGCTGTTCATATATTATTTTAGGATTCCTTTTTCGAAATTCTTTAGTTAAATGTTGATTACAAGTAAATTTACAATTAAAATTAAAAGTTAATACATGCAACGAAAAAACAAAAAACCCTACTAAAAGATAAGTAATGCGTTCAGGTCTAAAGCTTCATATGCGTTGTCATGTGATACGACTGTACGAAAAGATAAGTAATGCGTTCAGGTCTAAAGCTTCATATGCGTTGTCATGTGATACGACTGTACGAATACCCATAATGTTATTTCATTATAGACCTCTTGAACTTCTTAGAAGTGATTCTCCTTTGTAGCCTATTTTGATTTTTAAATTCAGAAATATGTAGATACTGGAAGGAGGAAAAAAAAAAACATTTTTGACAAGCATGCAAAGAGTTGAATATAAAGTCAGCGTGAGAGAGGTGGGAAGCTATAGCCGAACCCAAACCCAAACAAACCCCTTCTTTCCACGCTACACTTAAAACATTTGAACAAAATCACCATGACACAAGAACAATTTGACTCAAAATGCTTTCCCTGATTCTAGTAATAATAATCTGATAAAATATTATATTTTCCCAAAACAGATAATAGGTCAGCAACTTTATAACACAATTGGCAAGTCACATTCTCAAAGAAAAAACCAACCACTGCCAAAAAATCAGTAACACCGCGATATTGCTAATATCAGGAATATTCATGCACAATACTCCTGTAAAAATGTAGGTCATTTGTATGTTGAAGTTGGTAACGTAAATATATAAATCAAAATCACCAATGGTTTTAGCATGAAAGTTGAGAAAAAGCATGCACCCAAAGTCATGAAGATAAAAAAACAAGATAACAAGATATAAGAATACACTTCTATATAACGAAACAGCCTAAAGAGAATTGAAGATAAAAGAGAGAGAGAAACTTAAAATGCTTGCACTGATTTATTATATCTACCTTCTACTGGATTGTAGACAGAGTCAATGTCCCTTTCAAACAAAGCCACAGGAAAACAAATTTCAGTTCCAAAGGGGGACCGAAGGTAGATAATAAACAAATAAAATATGTGCTTACTTTAGTAAAAATTGTTAAATAAACTCTACTGTTGCAAGTTTAACATAAAAAAGTTATTTGAATAAATGCTTTAAAAAAATGCTTGAACAGAAAATGTTTAAAAATAAAAAATAAATTATGTTTTCGGTTGTTGTAAAATTAGTAATATGTGAATTTAGTTTTTTTTTTAAATTATCTTATTTTTGTCTCTTTAATTTTAAAATAAAGTTTTAATTTAAAATGTATCACTTTTAGTTCCTAAAGTATTTTAAATAATGTTTTTTATGAGTAAAAATAATTTAAATAAAAAAATTATTTCAAAATTAAAGGAATCAAAATAATATAATTTTTTTTATAAAAATTAAATTCATATATTACTGATTTTAAAAAAATTTAAAATATAATTTATCTTTAAATAAATTATTAAGGTCAATATAATATAGGAATATGATAATTCATCCATAATTTTTTTATTTGTGGATTATATATATATAATTCAGTTTATCAAAGAAGAGCTTAGTTGTCATGGCTCCAACCTTTTTTGCAATGAACAAGCAAAGGTATCTCATTAAACAGAGGAGATGTGTCCAATTAGTTGAGATCAGACTGATGCAGACGAAGAATGGTAATGTAAAAGAGTTAGAAATATTCTTTAAAAAGTAGTATTAGAATTAAATTAACCCTCGGATTGTTGGGCATAGAATTGTGTAATGAATTGGTAGCGGTTGCCGGTGGGTGTATTGTCGCACATTGGCCTTTTCAAAAGGCAACGCTACTTTCTTTGCTCTTCACTTTCAATAAAGAAAAAAAAAAAAAGGAGAGAAAGAAAGATGCTTTAATGCTAAATGCCATTAACCTTGCTTACAAACTAAGCATCCACAATTTTTCTTTTGAGTTGTTAATAAGAGAAATACAACCCACTCTTTTATATATATATAACATTTTTTTGTTATTGAATAAATTTAATTACACACCTTGAGTATATTCATTATTTAATAAAACTTATATATAATTAATTAAATAATAAAATATCTGTAAAAAAATGTTATTAAATTTTATTTATGGCGTCCAACAGTATTCTCGTATAAGATTTAACAAGCACGAACAAATCAAATCTAATTTTATGTGTTCAAGAAAGAAAAGTAATTTGTTTGACACTCTTTTATGGTATATTTCATTAAGAGAGAGAGAGAAAAATAAGAGAAGAAAGTGAAAAAAAAAGGACAAGAAAGTGAAAAAAATTGGAGATATGAAAAGAAATTTTTTTTTAAAGAGTAGTTTAAAGAAAATAAAATAAAATATTTGAATTATTTAAATAATTTTAGGTAATGAAATTGGATAATGAAAGGGATGAGAACAAAATATTTTGACACATATATTTTGACATAAATAATTTAATATATATTTAAATATGTTTTAAGTTAGTCTTCTCATATAAATTAGTTCTGTAAGATGAAATACTAATTTTATGTATAATTTTATTGACATAAACTCATTTAACATTAGACTTTGAAACTATTCTTATTACATAAGAATTGATGTCATAAGATCGACTTTCCTAGATTAATTAACTAACTTTGTTCACTTTGTATGTCTCATGTGAATCTAGTAAAATATCATGAACATGTATATTGTAACTGTTTAACACTTTTTCTTATCAAAATTATTTCTATATAAGGTGAACTTATTCGATGCATATGAATTTAATTTTTTATTTTTACACATTTATTATATTCTTACTAGTTTGAATACAGAAATCCTTACAAGTGATCGTTATTGAATATCATTTCACTGCTATGTTATTGTCTTCCTTTGTCATGTTACTTTATATAACTTGTATTTATCTTGGTTTGAAAATTTAAATAAAATAATACATTTAAATTTATGGTTAAAATTGTGAATATGAATTAATTTAGTTCTTAAATTATAAAAATAGTATTTTAATTTTTGAAATTAAGAAAGAATAATTTTTTTTAGTTAAGACATTATCCAACAACAATTTGTCTCTCAAATT
>JAMLFT010005547.1:0-17401 GCA_026544285.1 Pachyrhizus erosus
ATAAATTTTAAGAATTAAATAATTATTTTAGATAAAATAAATTATTTCTCATCAAAATAAATAGATTTTAAGAAAAAGAAAATTTATTCTAGTGGAAGAAAATATAAATAAAATTATAGGATTTTAGGAAGATTTTAAAAATATAAAATAGAATTTATAAAAAGGAAGGGTCGAACTCGCGACCTTGAGGTGAGAGAAAGGAAATCAGCGCTTTGTCAACTGAGCTATCTTCGTGGAGTAGCATTTAAAAGAAATAAAATGTACAAATAATAAAAGCGTTGGGTTAGTTAAGAAAAATGAAATGTGAAAAAGAAAAAGGCTTGGAGCAAAGATTTGAAGGCGCGACCTTAGGGACGGAGAGAATGGGAGAGCAGGAATTGCCATTTGACAATTAGGTCCATCACTGTTATTTTTACGAATTAAAATCTAGTTAACCTTTTGTAAAAACGCTAAACCGCCATGGAAGCACCTTTGTCACCCCTAATCTCGAGACGTTATTTTTTTTATGGTCTAATTCGCTTTATATCTCAGTAATCAAATTAGAATTTATTCGTTCAAACTCTGTAAAATTTTGATTTCGAACAGCTTAATCTGCGCACAATTAAATCAATTAAGAGTTGAAAATGATAGAGAAGGGACTAACAAAGGTTACTGGATGGTTTAATCATCCAAAACACAAATCAAAGTTCTCAAATTCAAATTCTTTGGTTCTAACCAGAGAATAGAGGTTGAACATGAAGTGTAAAATTATCATTTTGCCCCTATTGTGTGAAAATTACCAAAATACCTCAATTCTATTTTTTTAAAAATCCTAGGTTATTTATGCACATCCAACCCTTGGAAATTTACCAAAAGATAGCTCTAATAAACTAGAAAGGAATGAGATAAAATTTTCTCAGAGAATTTGATAAAAATTTAAATTATTTTTTAAAATTCCAAAAATACCCCTAATTGAGAGAATTGAAAATTTAAGTCTTTTTAATCAAAACCTTGAAGGTGAAATCTTAGGATCTAATAGAAATATGTCTACATTCTTAATATCACTTTTGAAATTGCAAAAATCCTTAAAAATAAAATTATATTTTCAAAATGACCAACATACCCCTAGGGTCTAAACATGACTATTTTAGTCCTTTTAAGGCCAATTTAATTTTTAGAAAATAGCCTAAATACCTTGCCACATGAATTAGTATCTAGATTAAAAATTTTGGGGTAAGAATTTGACATAAATAATTAACAAGGTAAATTTTCACAAAATGACCAAAATTCTCCTACAATATAAAAATGAGCATTTTATTATTTTTAGGTTATTCCAATTTCAGGAAAACATGATCTAAAATTATTCTTGGCAATATTAAGACCTTTTTCCAAAATTTAAGGGTTAAACATAAAAGAAAAATCATTAAAAAAGCAAATAATTATAAAATAACCAAAATGTCCTTACTTTACAAAATTCATTTCTTTATTTTGAATTATCTTTTTGAACTCATTAAATTATTATAAAACATTAGAAACCTGCATATAAATTAATCTAGCACGAATTGTGAAAATAAAATCCTAGAAAATCATATTTTATAAAAATGACTAAAATATCCCTGCCTTAGAAAGTTTTATTATTTCATTGTTAGAGCCTTCTAAGCCTAGAAAAGACAAACTTATAATACCTGAATAATTATATAAGATAATGTGAGTGGAAAATGAGGATAAGAATACCTAAAGGTCATATTTTTGAAAAATGACCATTTTACCCCTGTCTTATTCTTTTACTAAAAAGAAAAATATAATTAATTATTAGTGCATTATAATATATTGTATTGGTATTAATGATATAAATATGATTTGAATAACTCCATTATCTGTGAAGAATAGATATTCTTATTTATTATCCATCAGTGACAGTATTGCTTGAAACATCCTTAGATAGTTGATGACTGAAATATGCTCAAACAATAACGACACAATCTAGAAAAATTGTAATGTATAAATGAATATTTTCCATTGAGAACCTTAATGTGACATCGGTACTACTATAAAAAGAAATAGCAGAGATGAAAAATGTGATAAGGAAAGTAGATTGAACCAAAAACCCTATTGAGTGAGAATTTAAGACGAAAGATGCAATAATTGACTATAGAAGGTACTTAAGGAATGTACGCAAGTTTTGATGAAACCTTGGGGCTAGATAAGGTGTCAAGTTGTGAACCGCTCGAAGTAAAGAGGGTGTCACAGAACTAGCTTGGCATCCCCGACAAAGTGAAGCATTACCAAGATTCAGGTTGAGAATACTCTGGACCAAGTACCAAACAAGGTATGTACTCCCGATCGTCAACCAAAAGTTGCAAATTGGATCTTCAATGATATGCTCGTGTAAGCCCTCTTGGAGTTAGTAGTATAGAAGGCTACAAAGGGTCTTATAACGATTAGAAAACCTATTTAGACACAAATGGTGAGATGAGGGACTATGTTAGATAGACCACTTACTATTATATATGTGTGTGTCCTAAAATTGATAGTTCACTCCTACACCCCCCTCTCTTTCAAACTAAGCATGACTGACAAATTTCAACCACTTTTTTACTTGATGATTTTGTCCTTAGAAGGGAGATGGACTTACAACAGAGTTTAGGGCGATGATACTTTCATAGGATATGTCCAATTCGCTTTTCGACCACAAACATTGTAGTACCTTGGCAGTTCCACCATGTAGACTTGCTAGTAGTTCTTTCTTAGGCTTCGCCACCTAGATTCCTTAATGTACCAGCTAATCGGAGACAACCTCAAACTCCTCAGCCTCCTCAATCATCAATGAGATTAGTACAAGCTGGTAATATGAACCAAAGGGAAGACACAATTGATGAAGAGGATCCCTTTGAAGCTTCAGATTAGACCAGAACAAGTTGTTGAAGAGTTTAGTTGAAAAACTTTTGCTTCTAGAGTTTTGTATCACAATGTTTAAAGAATGTATAAATTTTCTACCTTGTGTATTTATGTAATGAGAACTTGGAATGAAAGTCATATGATGACTTAGTTTATTATCAAATTGTAATTCCCCAGATTAATTTAGATGTAAATTTTATCTGTGCAATAATTCTGAAAATATTTTTAAATAAAAGTAATGAAAAGGGGCATTACATTTTGCAACTGTCCCCTAGTAGATAGTAAATACAAAAATAACCTTAGGGTAAAAGATGAGTTATGAGGATGTGAAAGTTGAGAAAATTACTCAGACAAAAGTGGAGTAAAACTTGTATTGGTCATTGAAAGTTAGAATGAAAGAATATTATTACAAGACTATGTCATTGAATTCGAAATTAGTACCAAAGAAAGATTGACGAAGGGAGGAGAGAAAAGGAAAATGAATCAAAATCGCTAACAAGTAAGAATCAAGAATAGAGATTGCATAGGTTGACCGCATAAGGTACCTTAGGAATGTACGCAAGCTTTAGTGAGTCCTTGGGGATAGATAAGGTGTCAAGTTATAAACCGCTCAAAAAGAAGAGGGTGTCACAAAATCGGCTTAGCATCCCCGACAAAGCGGAGCATTACCAAGATTTGCTTTAGAGTATCCTAAACTAAGTACCAGGCAAGATATGCACTCTCAATCGTCAATCCAAAATGCAGAATTAGACTATTTTTGACACACTCGTGTAAGTCCTTCCAGAGATAGTAGTATTGAAGGCTACGAAGGGTCCAAAAATGAGTAGAATCTCTAAATAGGCACAATATGGTGAGATAAGGGTATACAAAAGCTAGAAATGATATGTACTTGTATGTGTATACTCAAGGATAGATGACTCATTCCTACATCCCCTAACATTTCAGATGTAGATAGCAGACAAACTTTAGCCCTTATTCCATATGACGATCATACCCTTGGAGGGTAGATGGACTCATGATCTGACGAATGGAGATGATACCTTCATGGGCTATGTAAGAATTGCATTTAGGTCCCCCAATGTCAAGCCTCATGGAAGTTTTACCATATAGACATCCCAATTCTTCTGTCACAAACCTCGCCACCCTAATACATTAGGGTCCCACTAAACATTCCTGCAGCTCCCATGACACGCCCAACCCTCTCTATGCCAAGACTCCTCTACAGGTTCAATCCCAATCAAAGTACATTGTCATGAAGGAGGAGAGGAATCATTTAAGGAAGAAGAGCCCTTAGAGTGTTTTGATTAAGAATTTCTAAAGAAGAAATAGGAGTTGTTAATCTTTTGAGACTATATGTTGTTAGAATGATGTATTGTATACTTAACAGATATTTTGGAAATGTAATACTTACAGTTTTGTTTGATCTTTTCATATATGTTAATTTGAATTTTTATAATTAATTTCAAGTTGATCGGAAGTTATGATGATATTTAGGTTTTCTCCAATTGTAACCCCTAACAAATTCTAAAGTAAAATTTATCTGAAATAAAATAACTAGAAAGACTTCCTCAAATTAAAACCAATAGAAAAGGGCATTACAATAGCCTAAAAAGGGATAGTGAATAGTTAATTGAAGAAAAAATGGTTGATGTTGTAAGCCTTTATAAATAATAGAATTCATGATGTAATGGATGTATAGACAAAATTAAGCAAATTTAACATTTTTCTAATCATTTACAATTTTATTTGTATATCACCCTTCTTTATTACTTTCATTTATTTATAATGTTTCTTTGCAACACTTCACTAAGAGTTGCATATCATAGATAATTTCAATCTCTCAATTGTCAAAAAATTCTATTTTAATGGACAAGGAATCTATTTGGGGAATGAGTTTTCATCCTATGTTAATCACCTAGAATGAATTATATAGTTAGTAATCAACAATTTTGAATGACTAATTGGTTGAATTTTAGATCCAACACAATTTTCTACATGCCTAATGGGACATAGGTTGTAACACCCCATTATATTAGACACAAGTCACATTAATATTTTTGTTTGTTTTAATTACTATATAATTAACAAAAAAAAAATTTGTGATTTTAAATGAACCATTTAATAAAAATATTTAGAAGTGACAAAATAACATAAACAACATGTAGCATTTTATTTATAAAAACATACTTGAGATACAAAAAAATTATATAAGGAATTATTATCTTCTAAAAATAAAATATCAATTTTTATTACCAAGAATAAATACAGAGAAATCATGTACTAGTTAATCTCGACTCATACATCAAACAATCTAATTAAACCAGTACATAATTTCTATCTTAACCCAAAAACAAGAATAAATAAAAATTGGCCTTTACGTGTCTTATCTTTTTATATCACCCTTTGTAATCTCTAAAATATTTGTGTTAGTGAAGAAACTTGATCATTAGACATAAACATCATCTTCATTTATCCTATCAGCAAGTACATAAGAAAGAAAGAGAGAAATGAGGCTTGCTTTTAATATATATATATATATATATATATACATACATATACATATTAATGGTAAAGAACTATTGTTACTCAAATTGTTATACAATAGCAGAGGAAACTAGTGTTATTTAGTCATAATAACATCTTAACAACTCAACCCTCTAAACTTACTATGGATTCATACTCCTCGTTTGGAAGTTATTAGGAGTAAATATGCCTCAACCTATGACAAAAGCCTTCATCTTTCATAAATGAACTCAAATTATCTTAACTCAAGACATTCATAGTCCTATATACCTTAGGACATCCTTAGTCTTATATACTCAAACATAGTCTCACAATACTCGATGGAATGCTACGTAGTTGTCAAGGTTGTCAAGTTTGGTCAAATGAAGTTCCCAATATAAGGAACCCCTTGGTCCTACAAGTACTTAATCACTTAACACCATACCCCAAAGACTTTCACTAGTGTGTCCCTACCATTCATTCCTCAACTTGTCAAGTTATGTCTTCCATTGTACTCAACATGTTACTACATGTTCTGATCTTAACAATACTCACACTAGAGTACTCATAATTCACTTTACTCATAATCAATTAGCCTCAATCACTAAGCACCAACATAAGGAAATAATATTTTTATCCCTCAAGTAAATCATTAGAATAGTCGATATATAACCAAATAGTATATCATTGTGTCATGTCCAACATCATTAGTTTTAATCACTATGTATCAATATAAGGTGTCAACACTTTTATCTTAAAAATAGATAAATAATATTGTCAAATGCAATTATTGAATCATGCAATATATAATCCTATCAATACATTAAATACATAATTCCACAAATGCATTTCACTACATCAAGGTATCTCATCACATATTAAGTATCTAATATAATGATTTATGTAATATTATGAACTACTTAATTAAGACATTAAATATTTAAATTTTAATTTCACTTATTATTAACAATTACCTAATATTTAAATGACCATTATATATATTATTTAAATGATAATTATATATATCATTTAAATTATTATTATATCAATTAAGACTTGGATTTTGATGGATGTGTTAACACCAAGAAGGCTACATTTGGCTACTTATTCCTTCTTGTAAAAATGACTATATCATGAAAAAATGCTAAAAGTATTATTGTTTCATTCACCATGGAAGTCAAATTTGTAGCATGTTTTAAAGCTACAATTCATACATTATGGTTGCAAAATTTTGTTTCAAGGCTTGGGCTAGTTGACGCCATAGCAACAATGCTAAAAATTTATTGTGATAATTTTACAACAATATTTATGTCCAAGAATGATAAATACTCAAGTGGTCTAAAACATATGAAGTTAAAATATTTTTCCATTAAGGAGGAAGTTCAAAGACAAAAAGTGTCTATAGAGCATGTTAGAACAAATATTATGATTGTTGACCCATTAACGAAGGGGTTACAACCAAAGACATTAAGGAACATGTACATACAATGGGTCTTTGTTGTTGTTTTTTAATAATGTATTTGATATTCTGAGCTCTTTATAATTATGTGTTTCTAAACTTAAATAATTGTTTCTAGTTATATGCACATAATTGTACTAATGAGTTGTACCATTAATGTCCTAGAAACATTTACAAGACCAAAATGAAAATTTATATGGTGCTTAGGTACTTTGTATGGTAGGGCACTAGTGATTATGGTATATGGAAGGGAGTGTGTTTTGGAAATTAATACATGACTGTCATGACTCACACTTAGTGTTTTATTATATAAAGATAATTATTTATTTATATGGGTGAGATATGATACATGAATGCTTATGTATTATACTTATATTATGGTTTGTCAAATCTTAGGGCAAGTGGGAGAATGTTGGAAAGTTAACAGTTTGTAACTTTCTAATTAATGACCTAAAATAATTAAGGTAATAATAAAGATAAAATACTTGTAACTGTCTAATTAATGACCTAAAATAATTAAGATAATAATAATTATTAAAAGCTAAGTATTATAGAGTTAAATGTTAGTAACAACTGCAATTTTGAGGGAACCAATCTCATTCGTTGATGTTGATACTTGATGGATGTATTAGATTAAAAAACACTACATATAAATTAGTTTTATTCCCATCCATAAAAAACATGTTCATCCTGGTCAAGTGTATAGAATAATTTTTCATCTTTATGTGTGTCTTGGAAGAAGGATAAGGAAGAGAAATAAATTTACTCCATTAGTTGTTGAGTTAAAGATTGAAGATTATGGCTTTTTCATCAAATTCGAGTACATGAGAATCATAACTTTCAAGGTTTTTATGTTAATGAATGCTTTTATAAAAGAGTTTTATATAATCATTTAAAATTTTACAAAAGTGTCTCAAGAATTACGATTAAAAATTAAACCAAGTTCTTTGTTACTTGTATGTTAAAATCTTCTTGATGTTATTAAAAAGTCAAACTTATAAAAGAAGTATAACAAATTTGTCTCAAGTTGGTTTTGTATCCCCTTTTAGTAAAAGCTCTCTTATTTTGATTTGAAAAAAAAAGATAAACTCTTTTATTCTTTATGCTTTCTTCCTTACCACACTTCCATTTTCATAAGTTTTTTCTTTCTTTTTTATAGGAAATGATAAAGTTAAGATTAAATTTGTTGTTCTCTAAATATGTGACAAAACCAAAAATGAAAAAGAAAGAGAAGAAGGTGATTGTTGGTTCATGTTTATTTACTTTAAAATGTTTAAACTTGTGGGAATAGAATGATCAAAGTTTGATTCAAATGAAGTTTTATAGAAATAAAACAAGTACTCAATCACTTTTTGCCTATTTTCCCAACTAGTGATAAAATAATGATTTCTTTGAAAAGGAAATGGTTAGTAATAGAGTATTGTTTTTACATTAATTAATATTTTCATTTTACATGGATTTCACATATTTTTTAGAAAATTTTACCCTTTTAATTGATTTTTATGATATTTGATTTTTAAGATATTGGACCAAGTGTCTAACATTGTTAATTTTGTTAGATCATTAAAGGATTGAAAATTACTACAAGTTACCATTGTAAAGATTTATTTTTAGGTTTAGCTTTGTAATTAACATTTGTTTTCACATTTATATGTTTATTCACACATGTGTGTGAATCCATATGTATTAGCTATTAGTTGTTAGTTAGTAATTAGTTATGTAAACTTTTAAATACATTTAAATTTGTAACTTTAAGAGAAACTTTTAATAGAATAAAAATTCAGTTTACTTAATTATTTTGTCCATCCTTAGACAACACATAATTTTGTATGATAAATAAATTAAATATTATATGTCTTAAACTATAATTGATTAAGAAGATGTCATATTGATCATCTCCAACCTTTCTTTTCCTAATTTTTTTTTAATGTTATCTTTCAACTTTTACTTTTTTGTTTCTAATACTTATAATTTATTATTTTATTTTATATTGTAGTGATTATTATTCCTTCTTCATTTTTCACCATCATGTTCTTAATAGTGTCATAACAAATGTCTTAAATTTGTTTCATTCTTAATCCACTTCCTTTTTCTAGACATACCATTTTCAATATAAACCCATGTATATTATTTTCTCTCCCATAAATTATTCTCAAACATACGTTCAATAAAAATTGTTAAATTGATTAATCAACAAAATAAAAATTAAAAGTTCTAAAAATTTCCTTAAAAACACTACAAATTAAGAACTCATTTTTATTTTTTGTGCTTTTAATTTTTTATTATTCAAATTATTTAAGAGTCTCTTATTTGTTTATCTTTACTTTCTTAAATTTTAATAATTTTAAGAAATAATTAATCTTAATTATTAAATTTCAACTAATAAATAATTTTTTTTTAAAAAGTAATTCTTTGAATATTTGGATTTCTCCTCTATTCTGTGAATCATCTCTCTCATTTTTGTCACCATTGCTGATGCATAAATATAACGACACAGCATCCTATTTTTCATCATCTCCATGATTCGCTCTCACAAACAGAGACACATTATTTTTCTGACATTTACACGCACATTCTGGCACCCGTCTCTCTCAAATTCAATAACACATTCACAAATGAAACTCACCCACTTTTTAATCACGCTCACGCGTTCTCACTCTCCCACCATCCTCACGCTCACTTCTATATCTTCTCGCTTAGTCAATGATATAGCATAAAGATCAATCTATTTCAAAACATAAAAAATGAAAATAATAATTTAAACATATACATCTAAAATATTTATATATACTGTTTTTTTTTAAATAAAAAATTGCATATACACCTCCTGAAATAAATATAGATCCCTCACTGCCAAATCAACATTCACGACGAAACACTCAAATTTTTTTGGCGTTCGAGTCCCTATTTCTTCTTCTGCTTTTATATTTTGCTTTGTCCTTTTGTCCAATTTTATTTGTTGCTGATTTTATATTCTGCTAGGTTCGTCTGTTTTGGATGCCTTTATTTTTATTTGCTTGCTTACCTCGTTTGTTAATTTCATAATTTGTCAGAAAGTTAATATTTTATTCCAAATAGGACGTTTTACTTGCGTTTCCCGAAAAAAAAACTTATGAAATAAATAATCTCCAAATTTAAAATTATAGCATCATTCATTGGGCTAAAATATAGTTAATTCTAATGTTTTGAATCTGAACCCAACGAATCACCTATGCTGTTCACCGAGACCGAGTCCAAAGAATTACTTTATGTCCATTCGTGAAACATTACCCGACATCGACATCCGAAAACTGAGTCAAACTAAATCTGTGGGCATTATATATTAATTTTAATACTATATATAATTAAATTATAAAATTAAAGAATTGCTAAATAATGTATAAGTCATTTTAACATACTTATATTGTCATAAAATTTCACTCTTGGGGCCTATTGCTTCCGTTACACCTAAAACATGGCCATACGGGTGGCTTCAATCAAGAACGAAGAGGCACAACTGTTTTTACAACTTTACCTCATGAACAATAACATCACTATATATGCATTATTTAATTATTTATATATATTTGAAAGAGAAGTTCCAGAACTGAGGTGGAGGGAAGTGATAAGAAACGAAAAACATAGGAAACAGTAAGAACAAGGAGAATCTAGCATACTAGAAAAATTATATATATATATTAAATATTGTTTGCAGCCTTAGGTTGTATAAATAAATTCATATCTAATTTAATTTGCATGCCAATACAATATATTGACATCAAAGAAGGATTGCTCTAAAATATATAGATAAGAATTCAGAAAAAAGGCTTAGCATACATATTCATCCAGGACACTTCACCAGATATTGTCTTCAGAAACAAAATATGTGTGAATCTTCATGCCAAACCTATTTTGCATTAACTTGATGAACTTCTAAATTCTGCCATATTGAAATAGGAACCATATAAATGTCAACTGATAAAGCTATTTAGTGATATGAGCAATGAAAGAACCCATTTCCATGCGTGAAACTCCACCTTCATCTTTGGATCTATGGATGGCATTTTTAAGCCTCAGTGCTCTCTCTCGCATTCCATCACCTTCCTTTGTTTCCATCAACCTTCTCACAGCATTCTCAACAGCTGAAGCACTAACCAACGCTTTCCTTTGTGCCCAATCCTTCACAACCAAACCAATCTTGAGCACCTGTGTGATAAAAACTGAGTTGCTTAGCTGGTCAGAGTGCATGGGCCATGCTGCTATTGGCACCCCCATGGTCATGCTCTCTAAGCAGGAGTTCCATCCACAATGACTCATAAAACCCCCTGTTGAAGTGTGGCTCAAAATTTCCAATTGGGGTGCCCAATCTCTCACAATTAACCCCATCCCCTTAAATCTCTCCTCAAACCCATTTGAAAGCTCATGCCTTTTAGCTTCGTTTTCATCAAAGATGTCTCCTTTATCAGCATCTCTCAGCACCCAGATGAACTTCTGCTTACTTTGTTCTAACCCAGTTGCAAGCTCTTCAATTTGCTCTACTGTGAAAGTTGTTGTGGTTCCAAAAGATACATATATGACTGAACTTGGCTCTTGTTTATCAAGCCACTCCATGCATGAGTGCCTTCCTTTAGATCCTTTCTTCTCAATGGCTAAAGGGTTGAATGGCCCCAGCGCCCAAACCTTCTTGCTTCCACCAATACGCTCCATCACCTCAATATAAAGACCCTCGATGACCCTGCTTGTGTTGTAAATGTTGCTGCCATCATTAGATTTGTGAATATCAAACTGTTGAATAATAAAATCAATGAATTGTTTTGGGAAGCATCCTTCCGGAGAAGGAATCTCTGGGACTTGCAAGCCATCAACCGAGGGCCGTCCCATTTTCTCCCAAAAATAAGCAAAGGTGGTAAAGGCACATGAGCTGTGAAAAGTGTAGTTCTCAACATTTGGCTTGTTTGTGGCATCTTGTGCCACTGATGCCATGAGGAAGTCATGGATGACAATGACCCTTTTGGCCTGAGATGAGAGGGATTGAAGAAGTTCCCTCACAGGCTCCCGAAGATGTGAAGAGGCCCAAAAGGAAGGAAGTAGATGAGATGGGAAATCGGTGTCTTCATTGTTGGGGTTTGGAGGAGGAGAAGCAAAGGGAGGAACTTCAAAGGCATGGAAATGAATATTAGAAATGGAGTTGTGGTCTCGAAGTGTGGCTTGGCGAATGTGTGTGGCAGTGCAAACATAATGGACTATTATGTTGTGTGATAAGATAAGGCGTGAGAGATGCAGAAGTTGATTGAGATGGCCTTGTGCAGGGAAAGGTATCAGAACCGCCACCACTTGGGTTTGATGCTGAATGCTTTCTCCACTCAAAGCCATTGGGAAACTTAGGTAGCTAGAAACTGTTTTCCAATTTGGACAATGAATTTGACAAAGTATTATTAGTGCAATATTGCCTTGGTTTGGATGTTGCTTAGGACGGTATGTCGAGAATTTATAGAACCAAATATTAGGAGTTAGAGCTTTGGTGTTCGATAGCTTGGTTTGTAACGAAATTAATATTTGCTTGTTTGGTATAAACATACGGAATATGCTGAACTGGAGGTCGTGACCGCTAAGATAAAATAATCTCATTCACGTGTTTAATGGTCAAATAAATATTTTCTGGTTCCACAAAATCAATTCCTTTTATTTGATAAATAAATTAGGAAAAATTATTCATTTTGACCCTGTTTTATTAAAATGAGAACAATTGAATGACATTTAATGATGAGATTCAAAATATTAACCATGCCATACTGACATACAAAATAAAAATGAAACTAAAAGCTTAGTTATAAAGCGATAGATTAGAAAAAAATATAAGTAAAAATTTCTAGTGACAAGAAATATTTGTGTCACTATATGACACTTTTTTTTTAGTGTTTATCAACAATTTTGATTAATGCATGGGTCTTCCTTTCTTTTTTTTATGACCCTTGGGAGTGAATCTGGCTAGGGCACCCTCGTAAGGCGTAGGGTAGGGCCTACCAAGCAAAGCTTTCTGGAAGAGGCCTGGGCTGGTTCCTTTTCGGAGCCGGCATTTGATTTAGATGCTCCGGCGAGGATGCCCTACTGAGTCCTTCCTGATATCTTTCTATCTTGACTAGTTAGTTCAGCTTTTCACTCCGCTCTGCCGTCACTGACTTTCTATCTCTTAGGCCGTGGTCTGTCTTCCCTTTCCATGCTCGTACAACCAAGGGATCCATAGGGCTTGTTATTTCCTTTCACTTTTCCCAACGAGGTGGATGGCCATCGCAGAAAGTCACCTATCCCCGTAGTTCCGAAGACAGGAATTGGGTAGTAGGGGGCGGCACCCTTGGAAATAGAAAAGTGTACGATTCCAGGTCAGAGACCGAAGCAAGGTTGACATCCTTGATGGATACTCCTTTATCCCTTAGCGAGTCAAAAGAGAGGGGACGTGGTGCCCCCGAGAAGATCTTGTCTAGCTTCTTTCGTAGTAGATCATTCTGTATAAGTAAGTAGTTATAAAGACTCAAGTCTATTGGTTTGGAATTCAATTAAATAAAAAACTAGAAAGTGGTTCTATCAGCTATGAGTTGAAGGAGCTAGACTGTAGTTCCTGTGCTTCCCGCCCGAACGCAGCAGATTCTCGAACAAGAGCATACAATTGATATGAGTTGAATAGCCTTGTCAAATTTTTTCAAAAATAAAGAAAGATTTATTTCATGAAATCATTTTATATTCTCAGAAATATGAAAATATTTATTTTCATATATTGTGAGAAGGCTATCGAAAGATATTTGCAAATATATTTTATTCTAAAAAAATTACATAATTATGTTTGTCCAATTTTTATTCCATAGTAAGAGGATGGAAAAGAAACATTTCCATTCTTAGGAAAATGTGTCAAAAGTTAATTTTTTAACTTCATTATAACTCTCATTTTTTTTTATTTAATTATTTTAAAATTTTAAAATTCTTTTTAAAATATTAAAAATTAATTAAATGTATTTTTAGATATAACAAAAAATAATATTCATAGTTATAATATTTTAAAAAATGTGATTTTTAAAAATACAATATCGTATCATGAAACAAATGTTTCTTAAGATAAATTTAAAATATTTATTTTTATCTTAAAACATTAAAATCACATATATTGATCATATATTAATTTTTAAAATATCAATTAATACAAATTTTTAAATATTAAGAAACTTTTAATATTAATCTATAATATAGATATGATATAACAACCTAATTTTCTACTAGATTATATATATATATATATGTAACTTTTTATAAATGATAAAACATTAATTAAATATTAAAGTTCAAAAATACAACCTAACTTTAACATATTCCATTTTCTATTACACAACAAAAGATGAAAGTAACTTTTCTTTATTCTTCTTTACTTGGAATATTCTTATGGATCCTTTTCTTTCGACAATTCTTCCTTCCTGGATGGTCTTGAAGTATTGACAAAAGTTGAGGCAGATGACTGATTGGAGTTTGGCTGCTGCTGCGCCTAGGGTGTGATGATATACTTGGAGGAGAATTGGAGAATCTAGGTGGCATTGTTTGAGTTAGAATTATTGCGAGGTCAATATGTCCGGGTGAAGTACATGAAAAAGGCTCAAACGAAAAGAAGGTGAAACGAACAAATCTAGTATTGGTGTCAAGCTGGTACAATAGGTCTTTGGTTCACCTTTTGCATAGTGGCATAATAGACAGGTGGAATATGGGACAAAATTCATCAGACATCTTCTCCTGAAAAATTTGGGATATATAGGAGTGAGTCACCCATTCTCCATCAAACACAAACAATTTTGTACTTATCCAACATCTACGTTTACTCTCATCTCACTGCATCGTTTCCTAATTTACTACTAGCATATTAGGGCCCTTTGCTTCCTCTTCCTACTAACTTATGCAAAACGTATCATTCATTTTGTAATTGCAATTTGGGTGACGATCAGAAGTACATATTCTGATCTAGTACAAAGACTCAAATACTCTCAACCGATCTTGGTAATGGTTCGCTGCGTCGGGGTTGCGAAGTCGATTTAGTGTAACCCTCTTTTAGAGCGGCTCACAAACTTAGCACCTTTATACCCCCAAGGACTTCCACAGCCTGCGTACGTTCCTCAAGTATCTACTATAGTCAACCCATTGCATACCTCTAATCTTATATCTCACACGAAATTTTATTGACAACTACTTCCTGCCTCATTTCGATCAAGTCTCCAGGTACAAGATTCAACTCACATCATCCGATGTGAAATCTCGTCTGATATCAAACATTTTATTCACAATAATATCAATTGGCCAATTTATCAATCATCTTAGCTTTCTAGCTAGAAATCTTTCTACGGGAATAATCATTTTGTCACAAAGACTTATCATACTTATAATAGTTTCTTTGTCTTCTATCCTAAGGTTTATCATTTCAAATTATGTCCTTTAAGAATAGATATAGGACACCTCTCTTTCAAAAGAGTAGACTTTATAGTAATATCAATAATCATAGCATATACATCATCAAGAGGAATTAAAAATAATTTAAAAGTATATGGAGAAATAATTTTGTAAGTAGAAATTTTCATTATTTTAACTGAAAGTATAAGTGTATTAATAAGTTTTATCCATTTATACTATAGAAAGGTAGTTTAGTAATTTCACTTTTCTTTTATAATTAAACTTGTAAATTTTTTTTCATATCATAAGAAATTAGTAGTTAATACTCATTGTGAACAAAATAATGATATTCCTATACTGTGGGTTTAGTTGAGGGGCATGGTAATTTTTCATTAAGAAGGGTATTTTGATCATTTTATTCTTTTAAATTTTATTTTTAATTCAACATATCATATTGAAATAGTCTCCTAACAGTATATATCCTATTGAATCAAGAAAGTTGTTAAGAATTTCAAAGTTGTTAGAAGAAATGGGCTGTGGTATTTTGGTCATTTCTATTTTAAAATTTATTTTGATAAAATTTCCAACTCATTTGATTTTGTCAATATTGTAAGTTTACTCAATGCTGATGTAAAATAATCTAGCTATCAATTTTCTAAATTAAAATAACAAAAATAGAAAAATTTTAAATTTTAACCTAGGGGCATTTTGATAATTTTGCCTATGACGGGAAAATGGTCATTTGAGTTTTATCTTCTTCTTCCTCATATCACAGACCCCTGATTGGCTCGAAATCTATTTTAAACTGCTCAATTCCTTCCCTTCTTTTCCTTTGGTTTTTTTTTTATATAAAAATTAACTTACATTAGTTTGGAATTAATCAATTTACACACCAATTTATTGAAATTTAGCAAATTAGAATTACAAAACAAGAACTTAGAATGTGCAATCTATTTTGGATCAATTTTTTATTTCCTTTAGCAATTTTGGGGAATTTTATATTCATAATCCTTCAAATACTAACTACAAAGTTTACCTAGCTTACAATTTCATCAAAAACAGCTTGAACAAACATAATTGATTTGTTTCAAATTCAAAATTTCAAATTTTCAAGTTCAAGGTTTTTTCAGTGAATTCATTTACCATAGAGCGTTAAATTTTTAGAAATATAAATTCAAACAACCTAGAACAATTCTAGCAATCAAATATGAAGAAAAAGCTACTCCTCCTACCTCAATTTTGAATTTTTCGACGAGAATTTACATAATCCGGCGAAGCTTCGATGACCTTCCAAAATTGTTATTCCTTTGTTATTTCTTCCAATTTCATGGACAAAATTGAAGCTAAGGCTATTTTGAACTTGTCTAAATCAAAATAAATTATAGAATACGAGAATTCAAAGATAATTGAGAAGGAGAAAGGCTTCAAATTGATGCTCTGGAATGTTGACCCTGAGGATGCTTCTAAAGCCTATCCACCGTCCAATTTTATCTTATTTTATTCCTAGGTTATAGGGGTAGCTTCACTGAGTAGGATAAGCTCACTTCCTAGGCTAAGCAGCTACCATGGTAAGAAAAGCATGAGGTTAAAGACGAAAGTGCCATGGCGATTTCAAGAAAACGAGGAAAGGCTATACGTTTTTATTTTTACTAACTTACTAGTGATGAGCTTAGTGGTATAACTAGCAATTACTCTCTACCTTTCCTTAGTGCCTTAAGAGGGTCACAGGTTCGAATCCCAAGTTCCCCCATTTCACTCTTCGGCCTTTTATTTTCCATATTATTTATCACTTATAGCTTAGATATTAAACGAAGCGCTATTTTGCTACCCAAGATAGCTAGCGTAGGTGGTAGCACGTTTGGCTACACCACTTGGGACCTAGATTCGAGCCTAGCTTGCCTTATTCTATTTCCTTTCCTCTGTTTTATTTTCTTTTATTTTCTATTTTTATTTTTAAAATTATTTTTTTCCTTCAAACATTTCCATAAGTTCTATGATATTTTCTCTCTTCTTGTTCATATATTTTGTTTCACTGAAATACTTTTATACATTTTATAAATCTATTTATCTAATTTTTTTAATTATATATTTAATTATAAAATTCAAATTTTTATTCTAAAAATTCATATTACTATTTTAGTTTTATCCTTTTCATTTCTACTTTTT
>JAMLFT010005548.1:0-17329 GCA_026544285.1 Pachyrhizus erosus
ATTTTATTTTAAATTAATTTTCTAACTTTAAATCTAAATGATTTTAGAGATTAGATAATTAGTGTAAATTGTGTTAACATGTTAGAATATGACTTGATAATATTTATTTAATCCTAATACTGGTGAGTTAAATCACAATACTAATTGATAAAAATAAAATAAAATATATTTTTTATTATTAAATTTATTTTTATTTTTATTTTTTCATAATTTTTTTTTGTTTTTAGTCACTAATGTTAATGTAACTATTAAGTAATGATGTGTAAATCAAATAGAAAACACAATAACACGGTTGAATTGTATTTTAAAATTTTTATAAACAAATGTGATAACAAGTATTTAAAAAGAAAAATTAAGACATATTTTAAAACATATAAGATCATAGATATAAATTTTTTTTTAAAAAAATTAACATCTTTTTACTCTTCTTAATTAATAAGAAAGACAATATTAAAGAGAGGTAATGTCTAATTTTTGATAAATCACCAAGTTTTAGTATATAAAAAAAATAATACAAATATTATTTTTCTTAAATCATTTTTTAGTTTACAACAAATAATATTTTTAAGTTATTATAAAAGTATTATTTTACATACCACTTATAGCTTAACCTCGCATGTTCTAAGATAGATATAAGTTCAGGTGTCTCAACGTTTGTATCATATGAATATGATCAATGATAAGAGCTTTTAAATTTGCTAAGTATTTAAAAACTTGTTTTGGAAGAAAAAACTTATAAAAGTTTAAAAAGAAGGACATCGCAAGAAGATTTTTCTCAAAGCATGTAACTATATTGTTTATCTTCTTTTATTTATTTATAAGTGACATAATTCAGAAATTTAATTACTCAAAATTAAATATTGTATTAATTATTTTCACTAACTAGTAGCTTAATTTTTTAATAACATAATTTGCTTAATTTTTTTTTGTAGTTTCATATCACGTATCATATATTAATTATAAATATATTTATATTCAAAGTGCAACTTTTGAGAATATGAATATTTTTGAATTTGTTTTTTATTATCTTCTTTATTTTTTGAAACATTCACAATAAATAAATTTGTATTTGTGTAATAACTACAAATTGAAGTAAAATATTCAAAGACAATATTAGATGAAACACAAAGATGTATGATAAAGGTATTTTAGTATAAATCACATCATTAAACAAACTAATAATTTATTTCTTATGGTAAAACTTAGTTATTATTTTGTAACATCAAAACATAAACTTTATTTTAAGAGTTTGATTTGCCTTTTCCTTATCATGATGTGATGAACATAAATTTTGATTGAAAAATTTTTTATTTTATATTTTTTATGACTTTTAACTACTATAAATTTGTTGGTAATCTAAATATTTATTTTTTCAATATTTATGGTAGTTTTAAAAAATCTAGTGTTTGAATTTTCTTTAACATTTTTTATGTTTTTAATCTACCAAAAAATTTGATGCAATTAAAATTTTTGCAGAAATTTAAACAAATAATTTTCTAATACAAATTCTAATAATTATGTAATAATTTAACAGTTGAAACTTGAAATTAATATGAGAGATTAAAAATAAAATATAATAATTTATAAGAAATTAAAAATAAAAATATATTTTACGAAGAATTTAACTTTTATAATAATTATTTAAAAATCATATAATTTATTTTTATTGATTAATAATGTAAAATTATTTTATATTTTACCATTAAACTCATTTGATATATAATTTGGAAGTACACAGGTTATCATTATCTCATTCGGACTCAAAATCTTTTTTAAAATTATTTATATGCACGTAAGAGCAACTTAATAACATATAATTAAGATAAATAATTTTAATTTTTTGATAAAATATATTAATTTTAATATTATGTATAATTAAATTATATATTTAAAAAATTATGTACCTTTTAATTAAAGTAGATTTTATAATATATTTTTAAGACAAATAATCTTAATATAAACAGTATCACACTATATACTTTTTATTTATTGCGCCTTTTATAACTAATATATAATTATTTAAAAATTACAATTTTAGAAGAATATAATAACATGTCTGATGAAATTTTTTAAAAAAAAAATTTAATTTTTATGTAAAATTAAAATACCACTCATCAAAATGATTGTTTGGATATCAAATTAAAAAAATATTAAACAAATAAAAAATTTAAAGAAAATATTTTAAAGATAAATGCTAAGGCGTGTCCTAAATACACTAGTTAAAGTAAAAAAAATAATAATTTTATTGAAATACGTAAAATACATTATTCTATAATTTTAAATTGTGTTTTAACATGATTTTTAATAATTTTTTTAATTTTTTAACCAAAATGAATAAAATTCAAATAATACCTAAAATAAAGAAATATTCTAAACTCTAAATTCTAAATAAAATTAACATAAGATGGAAATTGCACTTTATCTATATTAATAAAGATTTTGAAATAAAAGAAATTTGAATTATTTTATTTAAGCAAAATATTCTAAAAAAGAAAAGAATTGAATTAAAGTAATTTATATGCATTTTAAATTGTCTGAAATTGTGAAATTTCTTATTTAAATATTACTTAATAACGTAAGTTGAACATCAGACAAATAGAGATTCAGACATACTTTAAGATATTAAATCAGGTTAGAATGTCTAAATTTATTCTCAGAATACATCGGTGAGTAAAATTGAAATATGAAAAAACGACTCACTATTTGAAATTTAAATTAACAAATTTATCAATATCAACTATTTTAAATCCTTAAAAATAAAGAAATCTTTTACCTTTGAGCCACAAATCTCAGCATACCCATTTTGAAATGGATATTGAAATGCATCTATTGGAGTTGAGCATCTCTAATCTCTAATGTAAACAAAATAGTCTTAACTTCATATAAAGAGGATAAGAAAACTCTGTTACATCTTTGGTCTTAATGCATGTTTGAAAACTTATTTGTTACCCGTTCACGCACATCCCTTTAATGCTACAAAATATAGCTTCGTGAAATGCTCATGTCCATAAAAAATGACGTGAATCCAAATAATGGAGTATTTAAGAAGAGATTGCAGCAAAACTGATATTAAAAGGCACACCTTTCTCATCTTCTTTGGTCTCTACTTCGTGTCTTCGTTTCTTTATTCTTCATCCATTTCCCTTGAATCCCTTACCTTTTCGTTCAGATCTATGTCTTCGTGCCTTAAGGTTCATTTTCCTCACGCTTTCTGCGGCTGATAATCTGATTCTTCATTTTAATAATGCTTTAATAATTTGTAAGCTTTGATAAGTATAGATTGAAACAAAGAAAAAAATGAATTTTATATAACGTTTTGATAATTAAAAAAAATATTAATGTTATTTTATGCTTAAAAACCCACACAACTATATGATAATTGTAAGAGTTCCAAACCAAAAAAACTCACTCGGGTCCACTAAAATCGAAAATGTTGTGTGTATATATTTATATTAGATGTGAAAAAACACTTTCATAATTAACTATAACTCAATAAATTATTGTTATAATTAATTGTGTGAAATTAATTTTAGCTTAAAGGGTTAAGCGAAAAATGAATTCAAGATAAACTATTTCATTTAAATTTCTTAAAAGAATCACGTTTTATGTTAAAAAAAATTAACTTGTCGAGATAAAATGAAAAAAAAATTGTCTAAAAATTAATCTAATATTTTATTTATATTTCTGTAAGATGAAAAAACTATTTATCATAGATAAAAAATAACTTATTTCTTTGACAATTTTACTAAATAGAAGGGTTTTTTTTTTCGGGGAATATACGTGTATCATGCATTATTTGCCCTATTGGTATGTGGATTCTTCCTTTTAGATGTAGTTCCATTCATTTGATTTCTTTTTTATACGAAAACTAAAAACGGGTAATTCATGGGCAACTGGATTCGCTGCGATATACGAAAATGGAGCAGAAGCAGATAATACAACGGAGTGGAACCAAATTCCCAATTAGTAATCAGACACATTCATTTCACTAATCACATGAAAATTTGAAATTTTACCCCGTGTCTCGGGTTCTCAATTCTGAATGTCTTAATACGTTAAGATCATTCAAAATTAGGTTGAAATACCAGCTAGTGCAATTTTAAGTAAATATTCTTGTTTAATCTTTGGTTGACAAATTTACTTTAGATCTAAAATTGATTGAGTTGAAAGTTGTTTTTGTAACTTATGCGCTGAATAAAAAAATTACAAAATTTTATTACAAACTGGCTTTTAGAATAAAAACTTATAAATATAAATCACTTTAAAATCAATTTTAACTAAAATTATTTTATAAAATTAAGTTTATCCAAAAGGTAATTTTGCAAATACTCAAACACTAAATCCTCGTTGTGTGCTCAATTCACATATAAATGACAAGGTGAGACTAAATCTAACATCCACAGCTGCCCATTAAAGCAAATTTCTTAATAAGCAAATATAGCACCATAATAAAACAAAGGCGAATAACGGGCAATAACTAAAGAAAACTTGTTGAAGATGAAATGATACCATATGAATCAATTTTTTCTGTTCTGTTGAGCTGCTTCAGCATACTGCTCTGCAAGTTTCTTTACTTTCTCACCCTCCTTTATGAGAAAATTAGCATTTTTTGCTTTGCAATGATACTTCATAACCTTCTCAGTCGTTTTTGCAACAGCCCACCTGTATTGGTCAGCCTTGATTACACCACTCTTGCACAGTGGTCTGATATGCTCCTTGATGTAAGCTTCTACCTGTACAAACTCCAGTATTATTACAGAAATATGGGAATTATACAGGAAAACATAGAAAAGGTAGAAAATAAAAATGACAGCATAAGCCACTGCATATTTTAAAAAATAAATAAAGAAAATAAGATACACGGGAAAATTAATTTTGCAATACCTTTTTAGTTACATGATTTACAGAGTCCGTCTGCTTAGCAGTGATATCACATTTCTCTTCCTTCCTTTGGAAATTTTCACCAGCCTTGGATATATTAGAAGATTTGTCAGTGATGATAGTAACAGAAACATTTTCTGTGAGATTCTCATTCCCCACTTCCGAAGCCTTAACTGCATTGTCCAAGTCATCGGCCATGCTTAGAGTTTCTGTCTTGCCATCTTCATGTAATGATCTCGATTCACTGACTGGAAATTCTTTTATAAGTGGTTCTTTGTCCGGGCCATATAATTCTTCAAATTCTGAGTCAGGTGGTCCAAGAGCACCCTCACAGGGTAGGAGCTCAGAAGAAACAGAAGGCCGGCCCATCTCCGTATCAGTTGCAGAAGCCTTGTCCCTATGGACTGCATCATTATGACAATTTGGTGAGCAGGATGCATCTTCTGGCTCTTCATTTCTTTCAGACCCTTCACAGTTTGCACAATCCAAATCGATGTCTGACTTGTTGAAGTTCATGGTGGAGAAAACAAGTTTCACTTTTGACTCATTTTGCTCTTGTTTTGGATTTGAGACCTTTGTAACACTAGCACCAATATAATCTTCATCTTCCAAATCATACTCAAAATCACCATAAATATCCAGATCAGGATGAGAATCCAGCTCAAGTATATTATCGTGCCCTGACATATCACCATTACATGTTTCTCGGTTCTCATGGGGACTGCTAGGTGGGGAATCAGACAACAGACCAGCATTTTTCAAGGCTGTTTCAACTGCAGGGTCAGTTGAAAAATCATCAGTATTAAGTTCTGATTGTTGATCAGTAAGCATTGCTGATGAGGCTGGTGGACTTGTATCTGTGGCTACATTGGTTTTTGTATTATTTGTGTGATGCAAGAGCTCTTGTGAACAAAGGTTCAAATACACAAGCTTGCTGTTTGATCTATCAGCAACCTCTTTTTCAATATTAATTGCATCTGCAACAGCTAATTCTGTATCTGCAGTTCTACGAATCACAGCCAAATTTGTGTTCCTCAATAAGCGCTCTGTCAGGCGGTAAAGCTGTGTCTGCACAAAGGTAACAAAATTTAAGACAGCAGAAATCTAAACAACAGAATCGTATACAAATAAAGCAATTTGAATGAATGCTGTGCTCTATCTGTCTAATCAGTAACTTGATCTTTTGGAAATAGTTATGCTCCATTACTTGAATGTGATTCAATTCCACTAACATGCCAAAAGAGGAACAAAATTATATTATTCTAAATTTGTATGGCGTCCACCAGTTTTAATTCCAACCCTCGAAATCAGGCAACCAGTCAATCCATGACTTTTATCTATTATGGTAGAATCAATTATTCAAAAAGATTCAAGAGTCTCTCACTTTGTCTGGAGGGAAACTTCAGGTCGCATCACTCATCAAGTGATATTAACAATGGAACAACGATAAAGAGAGGGATGGGAAAACCAATGGCAATCAGATGTTTGTGTTAAACATTTGAAAAGAGCAGATAGCTAAATTTAGTTCCAAAGCAAGCAGAAAAGAATGACTCTCCCAATGAATTGGAACATATTTTCTCAAACCCAATGTCATTGTGAATTGTCATCTATCGGTGCCTTCATTAAAAATGCATCAGAGTACAAAAAAAAATGGTGCATTGCTTTTTTTCATCTCAAGTTTTCTTCTTTAATCTAACATGTGTAACTTGTAATGGAGGAAATGAAAGGTACAACATACCTGCCTCACAGATATAGGAATTTTATTGTGGCGACAAGGTGCCAATACTGGTCTCATATCAATTGGCAATTGGGCCTACTCACAATAAGAGAAAGAACAGTGAACAGCCATATACAATTTTTGACAGTGTCAAAGGTAAATAAAACAATTGCATAGAAAACTAATCAGATCATTACATACAAGCAAAGGATAATTTCCTTTCAAAACTGCATTGTCTTCCTGATTTCCATTTGCTGTGTTCCCACTTGTGGCAGCTGTTTTTCTTGCAAGAACCTCCAATGCCCATTTTCTTTTATCACTCTTCATACAACCAGATTTAAGGCCCGACTCTTTTGTGCTAGTTTTGGCACCAGCTGACAAAACTGATGTTCTTTCAGATTGATTGTTTGAATGTACTTTACCAGAAGTTGAACTATCACCAATTGGACCATGTACAATCTTCTTATCTAATTTTTTTTCAAATGAACAAATGCTGGTCTTTGATAAAAGATTATTTACATGTGTTGCTTTAATAGTATTGTTATCAACTGAGAGATTTGGTACTTTCTCTGATGGATTGTTTTGTTTAGTTTGCTCTGAGTTAGCAATGGTTTTAAGTACAGAAAGAGGTTTGACATCCTCTTTCCGGGGGAAAACAGATGTATCTGCTAAATACAACCTGGAAAGAATAGGATTCTTGGCCTGACATTCAGAAGCTTGCTTTGATTCTGGACTGTCTGAACCTTTCCTTAGTAGATCAAGAACTGATTTTAAAGTTTCAATCTTTTCAGGCTTTGTAGCTCTCATGCAACGATATTTCCAAAACTCAATTTCACAGTCCCTATCCCATGCACGCTTTCTTCTTCCATTGGAAGTCCCAAAAATTTTCTTTGTTAAATTTTCACGAACTTTTCCTTTCTGCAACATTGACTTTCTTGCCTTTACAGCTGAAGGGGCTAACTTGTTTACAAGTTCTGTTTTAGGCCCTGTTATAGCAGCCCTAAATGCTTCAAGAAGCTTGGGATCAAAATGATTATCCTCAAAGTTTATAGAGGATTTGTTACGGACAGCTTCTCTAATTTCCTTCCTTAGATTTTGAACTACCAAGGATGATTCTCCATCCTCAGAAACTCTCTTCATGATTTTTTTAACCCTCAACCCAGCCACATTTCCTTGGTTTTCAGATAACTTGTTACAAGCATTAGTGTCAGTACGTCCCTTGGAATGCCTCTGGTTTGTCCCTTTAACTATATTCATTATATCTGATGTGACAATTGCCTTTGTTGGAGAATGTTTTAAAGCAGGGTGTTTCTGAGCATTTTCTAAAGGATGAGCATCTGCTGAGTCATTAATACTACTCATTTGACTACCAGTAGCTCTAATTTTCTTTTGTACAACTACATCCAGAAGTTCAGGCTTGGCATCTCCATCATCAGCCTCTATATGAACTTGCTCATTACTGTGACTCCAAGGAGGAATACCAAGGGAAAAAGAAGGTCAAATTTTGAACTCCTCATGTGATGAACATAAAACAAATAACAATCAACACACTTATTTCAACAGAATATGCATTTAAATATCATAGACAACTAATGCAGTTTTAATAGCACATGAGAGTATGAAGAATATCTAGGCAACAGCTGCTATTTCTTCCTGTTTATGAATTATGAGTATTAGAAAACATTAACATTCAAAGTGCTCTGATTCATTATCTTGTCTTTGCAACCAGAAGCACAAATTTCATGATGATATTTTATGCCAAAAACCACATATTTCCAAAGGTGAACATCATACAAAAGCCACCCCTATACATTACTACTACATCTCACAGGCCAATAGCAAGGAATATAATCTAAGTAATCCTTATAAGACATGAGCAATCCACTCCTCTAGAGCTAGCTTTTATGGTTGAGTTAGGCTAGGTCCATTTCTAATATGTATGGCATGGTACATTTATGGTATCAGGTGAGTAAAACACTGAATCCAGAGGTTCATCAGAACTAGAAGACACTACTGTACACATTATTAGCAACATCACTCAGGAAACCTGAAGTCCATTACCCAATTGGGTCCGCAAATACCATCGAAGATCTATAACATTCCATCACAAAATGATTTGGGGGGGTGGGGGGTTCAAAATGGCCATAATTACAACCACATAACATAGCTGCATAAGTGTGAATCATATTATCCAGACACAAAAGGATGATTACTAAGCAAGGAGGTAATTTTGTAACCATTCCCCCTCCCCTCCCCAACCAAAAGAAAATAAAAGCTAGTGAAGAGAAACTGGAAGCAGTTGGCATTGGTAACTTCACAATATAGGTAAGTATTAAGGAAAGTATTATAGGTTAAGAAAGCATCAACTCCTAAAACCAAGGGTTATTGGGAGCTTGATTCTGGATGACTGATTCCTATTAATTAGGAAGTTGGTTGCAGGGTGATAGATTGACAATTTAAACATTTGTATACCTTAACCCATCCTAGTCTAACCCATGCAGCAGGGACACTCCCCTTTCTTGAGGTGTTAAGAATTTTACACATGTTAATTCCCACAACAACACCAGTATGGCACATGCCAGACACTACTCATTCAATGTTCAATTTAAAAAATTGTTTTTTATTGACCCAAACAGACCTCTATATGGCTCAGACACTAAAGTCAACACCTCCACCTCCATATGGATGGACATTTCAAGGAAACAAGTATTATAAAAAATATTTATATGTTTTAACATTAAGAAAAAGTCACTTTAAAATTTAATATATAGTATTAAAAAATAGTCTTTTAGTATGGTTTTGTGAGGCTCATTATCTAAGAAAGCTACATAAACAAGAATACACAAATCTTGGTCACTATTTTAGATCTTTTATGTTGCTCATATGTATGTGTTGTATAGAAGTGTCCCACACTCCCACTATCCTATATTTTTACATTAGCCAGGTCGAAGTGTTTGTGTTAGTGTTGGGTCTAATTTCCATGTTGGAGTCCATGTGTCATAGAGTATACTAAATGTGAGGAGTGAGGACTAATGCAAGTGTGCTTCATCCTGCAGCATTTTTACAACCGCTCCAGCACAATGACCAAGGAACGCTACTCATTTAATATGATACAAATTTAAATCAATTCTTACCAGTAATCAATATGCTTTCTCTTTCCACCAGCCACTCTAGCATTGTCCTTACATGCATTGGCTTCAATTTCGTCACCTGAGAACATTTTATTATCGACATTATATGGTTTAAAAATTAGTTAGATGCTTTGAAGCCATCAACATCATCAGTGCTTTCCCATAGTCCAAGTGTGGACTAAAATAAAGAAAGCAAGAGGAATAATATTTGTAAAAATGGTGGAGTACCTTTCAATAAACATTCTTCTGAACTCAAGCACAGGACATCAGTTGCTTGATCTTTTGTTTCATTCTTGTCTGCATTATCAACTATAAGCACGTTAAGATTATGACAATCAGTCTAGCTTACAGTAGAAGAACACAAAAATTGTTTTATGATATACTTTTCATGATGACAGAAAGCTAGTGATATACAGTATAATTTACCAGATAAGAAAGAGCCCACTGACAATCCAAGATGAAGACCCATATCAGATTCAATTCTGGATGGACTAGTTTTGGTATGGGACTCATCACTTGGTTCATTCCTTGCTCCAGTGACCCTTTCCTTTAAATCACTATGCTCTAAGGATTTAGAAGTTATGCTGCAGGATATGGTGTTTGATAAAGACAGTTCCAGTTCTTCCTCCATTATTGGTAACGTATTTATCTTCACTTCCCCACATTGCTGATTATGTGTGTCAGACATTAAAATACCTGATTCACTCATTGGGTCCTCACCAACTTCAAAAGGCAATAAGCTTTTCTCACTTGTTGCTGAAACCGATTTTGTTCTGTCAACCATCGAGACAACAATAGCTGTCTCTCCTGTATCAGCAACAGACACAGACACTTTTCCTGAAAAGGAATCCTCAGCAGGGCATTCACTGTTGCTATTATCTGCATTACATTCCATGGTTGTTCTCTCTATTGAGTTGGATGTTCCTTTAGAAACTTCATCAACCACACATCTAAAACAAAACTGTGAATTAGAATGCTAAAGGATGGGGAAAAAATATCAGATACTGTCAGCAAACAATTTTATAAGTCATGTGATGGAACCTTACCTAGGAATTTTGTTATTAAAGACATCCCTTTGTTAGTTCTAATTTGGTATTGGACAAAACACATTCTTTTTGTAGTTAATCACATCATAAATAATTTCTAATTTTAGTTTAGATTATTCATTATCTGACCATGTTTTCTATCATAGGGAACCATAGACTTTAAATTAGAAGCTAGAATTTATCCATCTCTATAATTATTTATAAGCTAGTAGCCAATATGTACTATGCATGTTAACAAATACAAACCAGATCAAGCTTTGAAATTAAAGGAAGAGAAATAGCAGTTAGAAGAACAAAAATAGCCAACAGAATAACCAGTGAAGTCAATTTACCTGGGGCATAACCATGTATCGTCCGATGTACCTTCAGTATCAAATCCCACACAGAAGGCATGATACCTGTCAATAAAAGACACCCATTAGACTTAATTATGCTTCTATTAGTGTTTCTATTTGAACTTATCTGCAAATACTTTGACAAGTTGAGAAACACAATTTTTTTTCTTCCAAATGGCCCTTACAGATGAGGCCTAAAAGCCTAGACAAACATGCAATTACACAGAGCTGACCAATCCAACTCCAACATCCTAGTCATAAAAGATAACAATAACCTACTGAAATTTTACTCAATGACTTCTTAGACAAAAATTTTTCATTTCAAACTATATATCTGAAACCTATTGACCTAATCCGTTGATTTAAGCTTACCATATGTCACATGAATCACAGGCTATTGATGTATCGTGATCAGAATCTCCTTCAACAGTAGCCAACCCATTGCGAACCTTGCAGCCATCACCATCCAAGCAAATAACTGCCTACAAAATGATGAAATACACAAGGATTAGTGTTATGCATTAAATTTTCAAAATGACAAGTAACAATGTTGAAATTATATTTTCCATCATGAACAAATTCTCTGCAAGGATTTTCGTTATTTAAAAATGTTGAGGAATTTGTAAATGTATTAACAGTGTTTGAGCATTATAAAATAGTTGCTTGCAGAGCACTTAAGTAAAGGGCATATGCCAACAGGTAGCCAGGGTATCGATACAAATAATGATTTAAAGGTCATTACTAACAATTAAATATTTTCAGTCAGTATATTTGTGTTCTTTACTTTTATATCTACCTTTTCACTCTCTTCAGCCTCCCCACTATGTCTTACCAATTATCATGTGAGTAAACTAGGACAGTAAATATATTAAGATAAATAAAACCACATCTATTCTGACACAATTTTTTTATGCATGTCCAAGAATGACAACTTAATAGAGATATACACCTGACATTTGAATTTAAAGAAGAAATTATTGGATGAAGGTAATTAGGAATTACAAGGTAAAGCTCACCTCATTTGAGACAAGATGTCTAAGAAGATTAGAAAGGTAGCTAAAGCAGTCTTTGGAGAATCTAAAGGTTTTGGGCTGAGATGAATAATCTTGATGGTTGAGTGCCAAAAGAAGTATTGTGGTAGACTTTTGAAAAGAAAGGTATTTGAGTGGTTATATCCAGACTACACCAGACATATATGAGAGGGTAACTACTAGTACAAGAAATCCAGAAGGTAAGACTAAGGACTTCTCAATAAGGATAGGATTACATCACTGCTCGTCCTTCACACCTAACTTGTTTAATCTAGTGATGACATGCTTACCAAGGGACATAAAAAAAATTATCCCTAATTGCATGTTTATTGCGGATGATATAGCTTTAATTGAGGAATCAATTTTACAGAGACAAAAAGAATATGACTTGGAAGTAAAAATGGGAGAAAATGTCATACCTCAATTTTCTAAGTTTAAATACCTAGCATCAATATTACAAGATGACAAAAAATTTAATGAGAATGTCAAACACATGATGCAAGCAGGAATAACTAAAATGGAGAAAGGTACCAAGAGTTATTTCTGATCACAAAGTATCTACCAAACATAAAAGCCAGTTTTATCATGCTGACATACATTTGGCTATACTTTGGTAGTGAATATTGAACTTTAAAGAGAGAACGAATAGTAGAAATGTGAATGTTAAGATGGAGATGTTGCCATATAGGAAATGACATAATACAAAATGACTACATACAAAGAGATATTGGTGTGGCACTGATTGAAGAAAAAATGACATTGGATGCACCCTTGAGGAGACTAGATTGTATGCTTTTTATTCCAGTGAAAAAGCGGAGAGGGAGACCAAGAATTGTTAAAAGGGATTTTATAGTGAATAAACTCTTGGAAGATTAGGTGTTTAATCAAGTTGAATGGTGTTGTGTGATCCATGTAGCTTTCCTCACCTAGTGGGATAATGCTTTTGTTGTTATTGTTCGTGTAAGTTATATAGCCAAATAATATACTGAACATGTGCTATTAATGAACCAACCACAGGTAACACAGTGCTAAGGATCTATATCCCAAATTTTGTATGTACAATAAGACTCTAGAGAGAGTAGTGACATTTAGAAAACACTAGAAATAAACTTATGATAAGAACCAAAAGATCTTTGCATAGAGGATATGTGCTCATGCAAAAATACAAAAAATACTAGAATCAAGGTTGCCATTAATATGAACTAAACAGATGTCAAGATTTTTTGTCTGGAATTCTAAAATTATATTAATCAGAAAACAATTACATTTTCATCAATGTAGTAAGAGGGAAATGACAGTGTGTTATTCTTCTCTTCAATGGACCACTCATCATCTCTGCAATCATGAAGGAAAACAGTTATGATTATATAATTTTTTTTACAGCAGGAACAAGATCAAATTGCAAAGCATTTACCCAAAATTGAGTAATGAAACAGTGAAGTATTTACTTATAATTATAGTAATGCATGGCTAGAATTATGCAAACTTCATGACTTTCAACTAAAACACCAGTTATGAAAAACCTAAGCTGAATGTATATATGGATATAAACAAACAATGAAAAGAAGGCTGTCAGTCATACACACATAATGGAGGAAAAGTTACCTGAAGAATGAATCATCTTCAACTTTATTGTTTCCAATGGTATCATATACCTTCACAATCATGAGTTTCACATGTTTAGCTAGCCATGCATCAAATTTTAATAGTATTTTCAAGGTATTAGATGCATTAAAAACATAAAATTTCATAATAATATTAACCAAAATAACAAAGTAACTGGTCTAGAACAGAATTAATAAGGTGAGCAAATTCAATTGTAACCTGAAGAGTTATACTAAAGCAATGAAGATAAAGCAGCATTCCGCAATTTTATATCACTCACTGGAACACAAGTGATTAACTGAAACTCATTCTGGCAAAGTGGACAAAGATTAGTAATGGTAGCCCAGTTGTCAATGCATACAAAGCAGAACCTGTGAAATAAAAGATGAACCGGGCCAAAATTTCAGATTCATATTTCAACATATATACTGAAAAATAAAGAAAAAAAATCAACATTTAATGGGACCAAGTGGAGGTAAAGAATGAAAATTTAGCATAAAAAAAATCATTGTGCAAACTAACAGAGGCTATCCTACAGGCATGACGGCCATCCCCTTAAACACATACATCCAATCAGAAGATTCTTCTTCCTAAAGGTCATATAGCACAATCCAATAGAAAGAAGAATTGCACTAAGTAAAACGGGGAGGCTAATGGTACACCAGTAGCCTTAATGCCTTACTAAGAATCTTGTAAAATTACTCTCTCCTCCCTTGAGAGATTAATATGTATCACACTAAAGTCCATTTTAATTAAACAGGTGTCTCAAAGACATATTTTATCTCTGTGTTTCTTGACACCATTGACAAATAGTTTTGAAGTCCTACTATTGACTTTGGTACTAAAAAGCTCGTTTACATTGAAACAAAGTATAGTACATTTTATATCTTGAGAGCGGGAAGTGTAATTCTTAAAATCAAAGGGGAAGGCATTGTAAACATCTCTTAGAGGAGAAGGGTGAAATTTATCCATTTATCATTCTCAACATAAAAATTTACCAAGTGGGAAAAAGCTTTTGATGTTAGTATAATTTACATCAGATTCAGCTTCACGACTTAATCAAAACCAAGTCCAACAATGAATTGCACCAATTTAGCATGTTTGGTTTGGATTATTTTTGAGGGGATGGTCATATTTTATTCAAAGTTCTCGATTAGTTGAATCAAACACACAGTAATGCCATTTACTGTTATACTTTGCCAATACATATTATCAATCATTGAACATTTCCATTTAAGCCACTCTCCTATTTCTTCACCATGCACAGCGAATAATGAAACCTAGTTCTGTTGTTTTTACAGGTGAGGCGTAAGGCAGAATCCATAAAACAAATCGACACTACCCAACCAACGAAATCGAGATTATGACAATTTAAAAAGGAGAAAACATATATTTTAAGACTTTGAGAAGTAAATGAGAAAATAGATACCAGTGCTGACAGCAATCCAGAACTCCCCTGTCAATAACCATATCCATACATATTCCACATCTTTCCCCTTCAACAGCTACATCATCCTGTTAATTAAAAAATACCGAGTGTTCAGGTGAAACAAATTCCACAAGTGATCAATCAGTTACGATACATGACTCTATCATAGCACACTTCTACATCATTCAAACAACATAAACGAAATGAAAATTATAAGCTGGCATGAAATTATCAAAACTAGAAAAAAATGCAACAAAAATAAGCGTAAGCGAGGGTTTAAGCAGCATTTCATTGCCAAAGTGAGCTACAAAAGGTCCAAATTACGCAGAAGAGAGCCATGATCTTACACTATCGTTGGCACCAAAAGCGTCCTGTGTGAACGTGAGCATATCATTCATCACGAAATCCGCCTCCATTGAGAAGCTAATTCGAAGCCAGAAACCAATTCACTGGAAGCTTTGCATCAATTAGAGAAACGAATCCTCAGTACAATTCAAATTTAATTTTATAAAGCGGCAGGATCATGATGAAACACGATAGAAACACAGAAATTGGAAGGAGAAAGAAGAAAAGGAATGCGACGAGAACAAACAATCAGACGTTAGTGGAGTGCTTAACCGACTAAATGGAATCGGCTGAAGAGAAACCACGGTATCTAACTTAGCCCGGCTTCAATTCATCCGATCTCGCTCGAAACGTTTCACCTTCAAACTTGAAAACCTCAATACGTCGTCGACGTCTTTAACATCACGTGACGCTCTCAGCCTCTCAAACATTATTTTTTATTCTTGGGCCATTAATAACTAGGGGTGAGAGTTTACTTTAGGCCCAAATTATAGCCCAATGTATTAGGCATTGTTATTTGTTATTTTCATTTTCATACCCCAGTGTATTTTTGTTTTAACTTTCCTCACACCCCATTCACTTTTTCTTTCTCCTCTCACCCCCATCTCGGCTCTTGCACCCCTCTCTCATTCTCTTCGTCAATCTCCCTCTCATTTGTTCTTCACCGATATATGTCTAAGTCATCTTAATTTTTTAGTTTTTCTTCTTCTTCTCGCTGATTAAACATATTTTTGTGATGGAAGCATGTTTTTGTTGTTATTTTTTTATACCCAATGTTTTGTTTTCTGCATAGTTGACTAAAAAAAAAACTTATTTCTGTATTTTTTTTAAGTGTATATATTTTCAGAAAGAAAAAAATAGGAAAATAATAATAAATATAATGGATAGTGTGCTTTACAAACAATAAAAATATTGGTCAGAAAAAAATAAACCCACCAATAATATAATTTTAAAAACTATCAATTCTTATCAAATAACGCACCCAAAATTCATATAATAAAAAGTCAAAGTCCGTGAGAAAAAATTACTAGATAATTCTTGTTAGAGAAATGTAATATCATGTACAAATATTAAATAAAAATAATTAATGTTTTTAAATTTTTTATTTAATTATATTGTTAGTATTCTTAATATTACAATAATCTAGTTTTCACTTTTAAATTATACAAAAATTTCACTAGCTTGATACGCAAAAATAAGAAGAAAATTTTTCAAATATTAATAAAGATAATGAGTGAATCCTTCACACTCCATTTTAACATCACTTAATCACTTAATAGATTTCTTTCATATATTAATAAAATTTAAAATAAATTATGCACATACTTTTTCAAAATTTGTAATATTACATAAATACTTCATGCTATTTTTTATTTTTACATTAACAATTTTTAATTTTTAAAAATATAAATTGTACTATACTCTAAAAATTATTATATGTATAACTTAAATAAAGATTAAAGTTTCAAGTATACTTACTAATAATGAATGCATAAATTTATATACATTATGTATATTATTAGAACTAGATGATAAATTAATACTAATATGTTATTAGTATACTAATAGATAAATTAATAAATATAAATTAGTGTATATTAATATACTATTAGTATTATTAATATGTTAATAAGAAATAAAGTTAAATGTATATTTATATATATTATTAGTGTTAGTAATAATGATGATAAATTAATAATATCAATAATATAAAAAAAATTAAATGGTATTGATATAATTTATATTAACTATTATATTATTCAATATTTTTAATTAAATAATTTTTTCATAAAATCTACTATTTAATTG